>JAJMGV010000017.1:0-11876 GCA_030582695.1 [Candida] golubevii | reverse complement strand
ATAAACCGAGCCATGCAATATGGAGAGAAGCATCTCGGAACTACAATGTATACGGCCAATGTTATCAAAATACATAAATCCAACGGTTCAGTCGAGCATTGATAAGTTCGTTTCGCGAAAGGTTATCGAAAATACAACGTATGGCCTGGTAGATTGGGAGAGAAATCTCGCAACACATTAGGGAGGTGGCCGCGGACAGCGGGGGAAATGACTTGCGCACGACTTTTGGGTGCTGCATATAGTCTTTTTCCCCTCGACCCTCGCAAGTCGCCAAAAAGGGGTGTACAAAAATCATCCAGACTATAGCGAGGGATCACTACCAGTTTAAATAAAGTTCTTTTGAAGATCTTATATACAGGTATTTATGGATTATATACCAGAAAACTCCCGTTACCCGTTAAGTTTCGCAATTTTCGAAAAATAATTAATTCCTGATTAACGAGGTTTCACCATAACGCGCAACACTGAAATTTGCCGGACACACACACAGACGTGCATAGCTCAACTAACACAGCCGAAGGCCGCCGGTAGTTCTTGAAACGTGTTACAAAAAAAGCTACGACTAGTCATGCAGAAATTCCAAGCCGCAGTTGATCAATACCCACACAGTTTTTGATTGATTGTGACCGATCATCTTGTAAGGAACACAACATGAACCTGATAGAGTTTACATCAAGAAGCTAATCGAGAGACGGCTATCTGCGCTATCTGCAAGACAGCCATAATTATTTGACGACTGCGGTAATTTTCACACCGACTACAAACTGGAAAAAAGACATGAGAGTTTTGTCATCTTGTTTAAGCTCAGACAAGCTTCGTGAAGAAAGAAAGGGGTGGTGATCTTGTCTAGGTTCCGTGAAAGGTTAATATTACTTAAACCCCTCGACTTTCGGTCCACGGCGCCGTGAATGCCGACATGTATTAGACTGTTGTTTGTCTGGTCTCCTATTTGGGCTAAGTTAATCTTCAAGCAAATTTAAGAAAAAGGCCGTCTGGTTTACTTGGCATTGTGCACGACTTTTTGCGAAAGCACTACCGCATCTGATATTCCCGAAAATTTTAGGCTGCAAGAAACAAAATTTTTGAAAGCCAGGTTAAAACTTTCAGAAGGCTTCATAGAGTCGTACGGAGCAGACTTGAAAAGCATATTGTCTGAGAAATGAAACATAGTGGGTAAAATCTTAGCGAAACAAAAAATTGTTTGCCATCTTCCTTCATACAACATATATGCAAGTCTACATCCACAGGCACGCCTGCTTGTTACTTACAGGAGCCCGCAGTATTCGGCGTATGTCCCAAACTTCGAAAACTGAAGCATAAGAGAATTCTAGACATTGACTCCATGAATGTGGGCTCACAAATATGCTCTTGGTTTAAGTTCGATCTTAATTTAACGTCTAAATTTGTTCAGGAGAAGGGACTGGAAAAAAAATACTCAGGCTGCGACAAAGGCGATTAAACCAATGAGCGGTCCTTTAGTTGTGCTGTTTCTTACTATACGAATTGTGTAATTAGGTAATTAAAGACTCCATCTAAAAGCTGAAGATTGAGGTGTTGGATTGAGATACACCACATAAATCACATTATCTGACACCTTGACACACGAAAACGACGGACAAGCGAGCAACCTCCTTCACGACGCGGTCTAGGCAATGTCAACATATTGTTTCATGGTTTCATAACCTGCGCGCTTCAGGTACTGTACACGGTGGATTATCAGCTATAAATTAAAATTCTCTCGCCAATCCCCGGGGGTCTCTTTTTTTTTTTAGAAATTCGAGGTTCATTAGATTCTACAGTCGTTCATTACAAATATTCTCTTCATCACAAACGTGAAGGAAATTTCCTAGATATCGAAAAACCTTGCACTCCTTCTTCCATCACAATCGTTAAAATGTTGTTTAAGTCCGTCGTCAAGGCTGCCATCGTGGCCACAGCTCTTGCTCAACCTGTACAACATCAACATCACCAACACGACAAGAAAGATGTTATCACACAAACTGTGTACGTCACTCAGGGTGGTGAAAAATTGGTCACCGCATCTCCTGCAACTGACAACCATCCCGCTCACACGACTGTCTCAACATCAGTATCGACTGGGTCGTCTATTCCATCATCAGGACCCTCATCCGCTCCCTCCGGGTCCTTCACCGCTCCGGTAAAGGGTATCACCTACTCGCCATACGCTGATGATGGTAGCTGTAAATCTAAGAGTCAGGTGGAGCTGGAAATCAAAGCTCTTTCCAAATATGAGATTATCAGACTTTACGGTGTTGATTGTAACCAGGTCGAGAATGTGTTGGCCGCCATGTCTCCTGAACAGAAGCTTTTTGCCGGTATTTTCTTCATGGACAGAATCGCCCAAGACGTGGCCACTTTGGCCGCTGCAGTGAAGGCTGCCAACGGTTGGGGCCAAGTTCATACCGTGTCTATCGGTAACGAGTTGGTCAACTCCAAAGAGGCCACAGTATCTCAAGTTAAGGGCTACGTTGAGGCTGGTAGAGCTGCTTTGGCCGCAGCCGGATACACTGGTGATGTTGTGACTGTAGACACTTTCATTGCTATTTACGAGAACAAAGAATTGTGTGACGTTTCTTCTTATATTGCCGCAAACGCTCATGCATACTTCGATGGTAACGTCGCTGCCGCTGACGCTGGTACCTGGGTTGCCCAACAATACCAAGGACTCATCAACACTTGTCCTGGAAAAAAAGTTCTCATTGTGGAATCTGGATGGCCAAGCCAAGGTGACACTAACGGCAAGGCTGTTGCTGGTTCGAGTGAACAAGCTTCTGCTCTTAAAAGTATTGCCGAAAAAGCTTCAGACTATACTTTCTACTTCAATGCTTACAATGACATGTGGAAGAACCCTGGTTACTTGAAGTGCGAGAACTACTGGGGTGTTCTTAACTAAGCAATTTGAGAGCGCATATTTAACACGCCTCAAAGTGTGTTGTCGATGACAACCAAGACCATTCTAAATGCTCTTGAACTTACCCCCCCTCGATTTTCCCTCTTGATTTCAATTTGTTTTTCCTGCAAGGCAAGCTTAGCAATCATATAGCTAATCAGTTTGATTTGTTTTATTCTTTCCCGAATTGGACATCTGTAGTCAACTTTTCGGCTTCGGTCGCGTCTCTACCCTTTATGCAGGAAAGTTATTTTGTTTTGAGCGAATTGGGAAGATTACGCACTCATTTGTTTTGCATAGCTCCCAATTAGTGCTGATTGATGTACATGTAGTCTTCCCTCTGACCGTTATGTGAAGTTTGGACTTCTTGGAAAACATACAGTTTGAATCGGACACATTGGCGTGCTTCAAGAAACACCACCTAGCCCAAATTGAATGAAAACCTGTACGCTATAATCAAGTTCAAAAGGCTGTGAAATTTGCGCACGTGAGCTTCCTCCGTGCGTGAGGCGCCACACTCCTTAAACGCGAAACCCAACAACTCGATCCGTTCTTACCTTACAGTAGTTGGGATGCTCTTCCTACATCATCTCTTGAAGGACTTTTTTCGGAAACACCTAAATCATAGTATGTACCTAGATTAAAAAAAATCGGGTGTATTCAATTTAAATATTAGCGCGAGCATGGCGCTCTCATTGAGTCCCTTGTGAGGATCTATCATCCGAACCGTCAGAAAGATATCTTCAAAAGTAGCAATGGTTTTAGGGCCATAGTTCCAAATTCACTTTCTTGAAATAGCAATTCAGAGATTCATTATCACGATGGCAATATTGAGCAAGGTGGGTATGAACCTCGAACGGTGGATGTAATGCTTTTGGTATTACCGGTAACTTCAAGGCTGTAATGTTATTTCTGCTATATCTTTATTCCTCTAGACCAAGAAAGTATCTCCGTTGATTGAGATCTTCCTCTTTCATATGTCTCAAGTTCCCGAAGTCTCTATCAAACAAAGCCTGATCTGCTTCGGGTGTCCACATTCCAGGTTTGTTCTCCATGTATAAAATTTTCTTCATATTTGGTGTCCCTTGCTTTTCGAGCGAAGCAAAAACATGCTGAAAGTATCTCATCATAGGCGACGCTGAGCCACTTGTAACGCAAAAGACATGGTTTACAAACTTTTCAGTTAAACCAAAGCTCTGAAGTACTTTCGAGATTTTATCGAGCTCCATTTCTTCAGAAGATACCAAAACGTCTTCCACTTTCTGTAGAATATGCTCTGATTCTTGACGCAGAAATTCCTCTGAGAAAAGATCATGGATTGTCGCATTGCTCGACATGTAATGATAGTCACGAGAAGTATCTTGAGACCCCAGGTCTCTCAAGGCTAAATTAATAGGTTCGACATTGGCATCCACACCACTCCCTGCGAGGGTGGGATGAATGGCGGACATATCTTGGCCCGCGTCCACCGAGCGAAGAACATCATCAATATTTGAGTTCTTTACTCCACTTATTTCTTCATCTAAAGCAACAGATTCGCGTGAAGTCATTCCCATTTCTGGATCAATATTGTGGTCCAAATGAGATATTTGTGGGGAATGATGTCCATCTAGCATGTTAATGGTACTTAAAACAGCTACTGCCGCAGCTGCAGTGTCACGTATGTCATGCAATTTTGAGCTTTTTCTAGAACCAGGCTGCTCCTTTGGTTCAATCGAATTCTTTGTTGCAGTCCTGCTCTGACTTTTGTCACGATCTTTCCGAGATGTCATATTCTTCATGGGCTTCGGACCTTCTTTAGTGTTGCAATCCCGAATATATTCCTCGCGGTATCTCTGCAATCCATGGGCCCTGGCAAATTTTCTATATCTGTCACGCCAACTTGACGATGAGTGCTGTGGGTTGCGTCTGGCATACTCGTCGAAAAAGGAAATCAGCACACTGAATTTATTTTCATCAAGTCGCCCATTTGGAAGCTCAGAGGCATTGCTATTTTGGATACTGGAGACGTGTCTAATGATATCATCACATAAATGAAAGTCATCCTCGGCTGTGAATTTATTCTTCATCGTTTTCGCCAGGGAAACTTCCACAGGAATTTTTTGACCCTCTTCGTCTAGGATTAAATTATCATAATTGTCTGTTTTGAAGACGTATTGTAATTTATGCTCCAAGTGCGCCCGATATCTGCTCCTTACTGAGTTCCCTGTGTGCCCTTTTAACATGTCATGCTTTGCCAAATCCTCAAAAAATTTGTGGGAAGTCCTAAATCTTGGCCTCAAGCGGACTTGTTCAAGGATATATGCGTCTGCTTCAGGCGTGAACTTCGTTGAGCTTCTGTTCATTTTGTCTCTTCTCTTTGGACCAGGCTCTGCTGATGAAAGAGAAGAGTTTGAGACGTCGATCGCGTGTAAGCCTTCTTCGTCGAAAGAAGGATTTGATCTTTTCTTCAGAGATGAGTGAACCGGGAAGCGATAGCCTTCCAATGGTAAAGCACTCTTATTTCTCAACGAATGGTCCACAAAATTGAGCAGAAATGTTTGTTTATCTTCCCATGGGCCACTGCTCAAATGATATGCAGAAATATCATCTTGATTTCTGGTGAGGTGGCCGCCGTAGTCTCTGATCAGCCGGCAATAATGCTCATAGTTTGGCTCCAGGGGATCAATGTAATACAAGTGGGGGAACAAAGGGCGTGCAATATTCTGGGGCACTAGCTCACTATTTGCTAAAATCAGTTGTTCTTCGGACATGTCGAGTGTTGGATGTTTGGATGTCTGAGCGTGATGTGGGTGTTGTGATGTTCTCACCTGGGTGTCGAGATGTTCGCTTTGATTTCACGGGTGAGCAAAAAAGCCTCCGCGCTCAGAAGGTGCGAGCGCCGAAGTTCAAGGGCTGCTTTAAGCATGCGTAAAAGTCATACCACATAAATCACGCAAGTCACTTGCAACGTCATTTTGGGCATTAGGTTCAGGTAATGAATTTCAACAGTATAAATCCCCAAAAAATATAGTGACTGAGAGTGCGTGACAAAAATAATGATAGTTTTGCTAGAAAAACAGAAAGATTGAAACAAAGAACAAAAAACTTATAAAACGCAGGCTTTTACAAGAACAATGTCTTCTCTAATTAAAAATGAATCAAACTTGAAAAAGCTTGTAGACGGACCATATAAATTAGTTAAATATGACAATTCTTTGCAGCTGCTTGCGTTGTTTGACGCTTCCGCCCATATTGCTGTGGATGCCCTTCCTTCTGTACCATGTATCAGTGCCCTTCGACGACATTTTGCAAGCCTCTGTAGATATCGTGACCAGAGTGGACGACGAATTCGTCCATCTTTGTCCATCTTTAGCGCTTTTGAATGCTTTCTGCTCCAAACTTTGGGCCATGTAACCGAAACCTATCATTCGTATCGTCTGTCGCTCTATTAAAAGACGGAACAACGTATGGTCTTATTTCCAAACAATGAAGAGGGTCATGTACGCTCAAGCCTCGTGTCAAATCCCCCAGCTTAGTGGACAGTTAACCTGTGAGTTGAGCAGTGCTTGCGTTCGTTTTTGTGAGGAAAAAGCGGTACATGACTTATTGACATGACTAACGGACACGAGCTGATGTATGGAATATGCCTAGATAAAACGTTTTGCTAGAAGATATTCAGCATCGTCATTAAAAGCTTTTTTGTTATATTTCTGCCTTCCCTACAGATTCGTTCTCAAATTTTGGACCCTTTAAACCACAAGATTTGGTTCAATACTGCAAAATATAATGTACTCATAATTACTGAAATTGCACGTCGCCTTCAGCCCGATAAGATCATGTACACCCGTGGGTAACTTGAATCTGAGGATGAAGCTTGGTCAGGTTCTTGCTTGAAGGTATGAAACGGAATTATTGGGAAAATGTGTCAGATTTTTATCCATCTTCTACATGTCTGACTCAGCATAGGACGCAAAATTGCGTTTAAGTTTTTCACAAATGGTTTAGGTTTGAAAGCTTTGGGAGTAAAGCAATGGTAAAACAACACAGAAGCAGAAAAGAGAGAGAGAACACAAAAGGCTATGGCAGTGACCAGTAGTTATTGACGAGTTCTTTGACCGCCGTTCCATACATATTCTAGTACAAATGCATCACCTTGTTCGTCAATCCCTTGATAATCAATCTGGTCAACAATTATAAGCGGACTGGCCATCAAGAACACTATAAAGAAACCAAATACAGATGCAAAAACGCAATTTTACTGCCTGGAATGTCGAGCAGGATTCAGGAAGAAAATTTGACATCAAGAGACAGACAGTGATCTCATACAAATTAGCTGCTGGTGACATCCTGTTTCGAAATCTTGGTAGGCTGCAACTTGAAGCCTGTTTGTCTAAAGGTGGCTCGTGTTTTTCAGAGGAAGAACCATCTATTGTTGCATGGATTTAATGCAAAGAAGATACACCCCTTTTTGTTAGGTTCTGGTGTAACATGTGATTGACTATTCATCGTTTGTTGACTAGTTGGAAACTGGCCCCTTCCTCCAGAATTTCGGGAGAGGACCTCTTTATATAATGTTTGGGACTGATTACCACGTCCGTGAAATCAGGTCCGGGAGAGATGCCGTATACGTGAGTCGTGATGATCACCAAATCTGGAAATTGCACAACACAGATTCGACCTCCGGATTCGAAATTGGACAGAGCAATATACAGAGTTGCGGGCCATGGTTCCGAATCTGGAAGGAGCTTGGCACAGAGTTGATGATTGCACCCGACTTCACCCGGGATGATATAGCGAGTATGCCAATGGCCAAGGATCTAGACCACTTTAAGAAAGTATACCGGAAGCAGGCAAAAGCCTGTGCCGAGTCTGGGATCGGCCTAGTACGGTCCCAGGTCCCTGACACCTTTTTTTTTCTTTTTCTATCTTCCCTCTTGTTTGTTCTTTTCCTTTAATATATTTAGGGTGAGATTGCTTGCATGTGAAATACTCCCACCTTACAGAAACTACATAATATTTTAGATAATTCCATAATAAGTCTTCGAAAATTTGTCCGTGAATTAATCACGGTCCGCGCCAATGCCAAGGCGTATAGAATCTCTCATTTTCACCCTCATTAACTAGTGTCTTCGACTCATTTGAGCTTTTTGTTAGGAAACGTACCTGGCTTAAGGGACTTTACTACATTGATGGTATTTTAGAGGTGGTTCGGTCACGCTTAGGCGCTCCCTACATCCACCTATAGTGTGTATTCTTGTATCCTGACTAATCCTTGTGTCATCCTTCTAATGCTTGACCTTCCATGCTCACATCCGGGAGGACGTGCGCATATATACTGCCGACCACCGGAGGGTCGTGAGCCGGCTAAGCACGTGAGGACCAGGGCTCTTGACGAGCCGGGTCCATTTCGTAACACTTTTCTTTTCTTTTCGTTTCGTTTCTTTTCTTTTTTTTTTTTTTTATATTGAATTATCTATAAGATAATATATTTTGAATTTCAAGTAGAGGCAATTCACATAGCGCCTTTTCGTTCGTATTCATCACATGAATCTTGCAAAAAAAAAGAGAAAAAAAAAAAAGCCATCTTTTCCAAGTTATTACATCCCTTTATTGCTGCTAATTTATGTTTCCTGATGCCAGGCGGCCACCTCACATGTTGACATGAATTGCGCATCATCCACATACTCATTAGAGGGGAAGACGATTTGCGATCTATGTGCGTCCAGTCATAGGCCCCTCGGATACATTGGCGAATATATATATCAAGCAGAATATCGCTAAATTTTGAGCTCTAAAGAATTTCTTCAAGTGAGAAAGCATACTCTGAAAGTTCGGAAGACGACTAAAGAATGATCAGCCTCCGCCCATTCCCTCGCATCGTTCAACCTCCTTTTGCACAATCATCTTTCTTGATAACAATTCACGAAGATCAGGGTTGAGAAGCATCTCCTCGTGCATGTTTGGATTATTTTTCGACTTGGAATTTTCACGATCTATGAGATCAATCATCCTGCGAAATCGAAGGAATAAAAGTTCCGCACGAACTAACAAGTCGTGAAGTTTCATTTTTCCCAGAAGATCGTTCATATATTTCAAAACTTCGTCGAATCTCCGTAAATTTTGTTTCATTATCCTCTCATTATCGCTTAGCACTGCTAATGCTATGAAAAGATGATATTGACTTGAGTAATAATCAGTCCATAGTACCTCCCAGAGTATGTTGACGTCTTCCCACTCAAATTCTCGCTTGAACCACACGAGTAACATTCTGAAAAAGAAAAAGAGGTCAGTTGATTCGCAGCTTTCTAAATGCCGAAATAAATCAGGAAGCATAAATTGAACAAGTTCGTTTAACACGAGCATTTGTTTCTTCATCCCACTTTGATCGCGTACGAAGTTGCGCTCCATTCTTTCCATGAACCCAGCAAAAGCCCAGAAAGATAAAACTTCATCCTGGAAGACCACGTATATCGGCGAAAGAAGATCGGTCATACCCTGAACATAGCCGAGATTGATATTGTATTCATTAAAAGTCAACAAGATCTCCCGCATTCTGAATAGGTGAACATTCTCAATTCTTGAAAGACTCCATTCCATTTCTTCGTCAGGTGTTTCGGGAGACGATTCTCTAGCAGGATTTTCGGAGGAGTTTTTCGTCATCTTACTCCTTCCTTCGCTTTTAAATATCTCTAGATTTCGATCATTTCGATGTATGTCCTTTTCAATTCGAACCTTCTGATCTTTCCAAAAGTCCGTGTTTCGTTTCGCATCATTCTCAGCCCATCTCCTTTTAAAATCGCTGTAGCTGCTTTGAAGACTACATTTTTGAGCATCGCGATCACGCTTAGACGAATCCCATGGGTATACATGAAGCAAAAAGGGCCATGCCTCCTTTCTAACTTCATTTTCAAGTCCTCCATGAAAGATCCGTGACTTGACTTCTTCTGCTGTGAGAGTGAGCCTCCCTTCATGATCGAAAAATCCTTCCCATTCGATCATGCTGATAGGCTTTCTTCGCGAAGCATGGCTCACTTCCTGCAAGGTTAAAAGCTTGTTATCATCTCCTAATTCCTTGTTGATGCGGTCATATACGGCATCTTCAAGCATGAACTTGCGTTGCGATTGTTCCGCCTCTTCTTTGACTTGAACAGCCCATTTTGCTAGGTATACACGAGCGCTTTCAAAGTCACTGCTGATCCTTTGCACCTCTGGTTTATTAATCATCAGTTTCACAATTGCGTGGGGAACGCGTTCATCGATGATATCAACAACTTGATTTTTGGTGCGCAGACTGATCGTTGCCACGGTTTCCAAAACTTTCCACTTAGCTGTTGCAATGAACTTGCTAAGATCAGGAAGTTTGTAAGCAATTGGCGCAGAAGCAGTCTCTCTAACCTGTCCGAAGGGGGAAAAGCTGGTGAGGTCAGACGTGGATGGATCAATCAAGTAAACGGATGGTTCAGCAGTAGTCCTCTCTACCGATATAAAACTTTGAAGCATTTCTAAAAAATCCTGACCGCCCCAGTACATGGCCCCATCCTTGCCAAATGGATCGAAAGACTCCTTTTTTACTTTTTGCTTCTGAAGCGTCAGCGGAGACTCATCATCGTGAAAAAATATAATAGGGCATTTGTCTTTTGACTTACAATTAATCACGATTGAGCCATACCACCAGCCCAAAGATGGCATTCGGAATTGTATCAGGTATATCACATGAAGGTTGATACAAAAAGCGCCTGCGCTAATCGCTCCTGAAGATGGCCTGTCGACAATATATCGCTGTTTCCCCAGAGCAGTTTCGGAATTTCCATTTTGAACTCTATTGATCTTATTGATGATTTCACGTGTTCCGTCTTGCAAGTCCACACCCCGATATTTTCTTAGCTCTTCCTCAGAGAGCATGCACTCGGGTACGAAACTCAACAATATATCCTTGTTAGTAACGCCAGGAAATAAAGGCCGGCTTAGAGCTAAGAAGCCTGAAATATTGTCTTTCTTCGAACTCGTTGGATGGATGTATGCTTTTGACTTCACGTATAAAAGCTCTACTTGGTCTTTGAGGGGTTCGGAAGTTGATAACATGATGATTGGCCACGAATCGATCACTGAGGTCGAAGCAAATCCGTTAAATCAGGTGCACTTTAATTCAGAGTTTGATCTGAGTAGATATAGGCGCTACCAACTCTTTAATTCAAAGGGATTGGTCACGAATAAACTTTGAAAGGATATAATCACGAAGAAAGTCATTTTCCCAACTGCAGAAAGTGTACGTCCTGCACGATTGTAGGCAGTGCTGTATCTTTTTCGTACATCATCGTACATAGCGTTGTACGATTGTACGAAAACGACGGTTTTCAACCACCGTACATACAAAGACGATGACCTCTAAAATCGGATATGCAAATACAATTTCGTACATCGAAAGCCTATATCTTTCTTAGAGTTTTTGTGGAAATTCCGGCGAGATTTTATATCTATTACCAGAGACAACGGGGGACCTATGAATACCTTACTCCAGAATTTTGAATCCAGCTACAAAAGAAAATCAAATATACTTCAGTTCAAGTGAGACATAAGATGCGCTGGTAAGGTATTAAACCTATCTTCAAATTCCATCTTGACCTGTACTTTTTTTAGGCAGAAGAATTCGATCGCGTTTGGAAAGTCTCTAGATGAACTTGCGGATAAACAGCCCGAATCAAAGGATTTGTTAATTCTTATGAAAAATCCACCAGAAACTATGCCGAAGATCATCAAAGGGGTACGTATAACTGCCATCCTTAAAACTACGTTTGCGAAACGTGTCGAAAGTCGAAATATAAGAGAAGATACGAAAGGAGGTCCTGCGGAATTATTAATGGATGTTGAAACGCGATGGCTGTCTGTATTCATCATGATTGATAGATTTCTTCATTTTAGGAGAGAAATTAATGGCCTATTGGAACGAGTACGTACCCTTGGTAACGCAGAAAAAAATGGGTCT
>JAJMGV010000016.1:68186-219556 GCA_030582695.1 [Candida] golubevii | reverse complement strand
GACTTATTATAGAACCTTGTGGAGTACCTACAATATCATATTTGACTATTCTTTCAAACATATATCCAGCTTTCAACGCTTTATTGATTAAAGCTATAAATCTTTCATCTTTAATTCTTCTTTGAAGTAAAGCAATTAATTTATCATGGGGAATTGAATCAAAGCATTTTTCTATATCCCCTTCAATACCCGGCCGCGATTCGGATGTGATTGGAGCACTGCCCTCGCCGGTGAGATAACGAAATAGGGGCTCAATCTGCCCGAATTTCGTCTCACGAAAATTCGGTTTTAACATTTGTTTTGGTGTAAAAAAGTGTCACTCTTGAGTTGCCAGAAGGGCAATGAAATGTAGCTCTTGTTTGCCTTTGTAGCTTTATGATGGAATGTCTACGGAAACTGAGATCGACGGGTGTCACAAGGAGATAAGAAGTAGGCCGACTCTTCCACTTTTCCTTGCTCCGAAATCTAAAATTTAAACGTTCAGAAAGACAGCACGAACTTGTGATTGGGTGTTTGAAATCAGTTTCTTTCAGCACGAAGAAGTTGAAGAAATTCATCTTCTGTGTTGAAATGACTACTTCATGACTACGTCATGGCATTCTGTTTACAATGCTCTTCTGATGCCGTAATGACAGATGTCCATGAGTTACGAACCTGAGGCGGAAACCGGAAGAACTCCATGACTGCTCGTCGCGCGACTTCGGTAATTTATTAATCATTGAGCTGCCCCTTGAGCCACATTGTCCGCGGATAAACCGTGCATATCCAAACCGAGCGACTTCATTACCGTTTCGAACAATTTCGAAATGCGCCCCAAACGAAAAAATAGGGGAATCGAGAATAAATCTTTTATACATATTAATTGTTTTCAAGATGCTTGAAAGTCTGAACTTATGAAGTCTCCGGATTTCGTTTGGTGAGTCAATGACGTTACCTCTTTTTTTTTTTTTTTCCGGGAGCACTCACGTGATACCCATCTATCAGTCATTGCAACCCGACGGCAGTTTGAGCAAGAAATGACGAAGGAAAAAACTTAAAAGAGACACGAAAATACCTAGGCTCCAATCGATGACGCACGAGTAAGGACATATACTAGCATCGACAAACGTATATTTATGTCTTGCTATTTTTTTAAAAATATTGCACGGTCAGTTTATCACTCTGGATAGCAACATGGAATAGTCTCAACACTTTTTGGCAGCGATCAGTACAGCTAGACACTCCTGCAATTCATCAAGCCAACAAAGCTGATTCAACCCCGTGCCAAAATCACGTCTATTTGGTAAAAAATGTTACGTCACTCAAAAGCGTCAGGTATAATTCCTCGATAAAATTACAACAATCTTAATTTGAATACCGTTACATTAAAAGTTATAATTACAGATTCAGATTTAAGCCTCAGCCTCAACAGCAGCCTCAGGAGCAGCTTCAGCCTCGTTCTCCTTAGGTCTGTAAACCTTGACAGATGGAGCTGGAACAGCCTCATCCTCCTCCTTGTACTCGGCAATCTTGACTGCATCTGGCAAGGACTTAGGACCAAACTTGCTCTTGGCTGGGTCTCTCATAATCTTGACTCTGATACCCAAGACACCCTGTCTCATCAAAACGTGTCTAATGGCAGAGTCGATGAAGTCCTTGGTTGGCTGACCAGAGTGGATCATGAAACCATCGGCGTACTTCTGGGACTTAGCTCTAGCAGCACGCAACTTACCGGAGATGACAACCTCCACACCCTTGGCACCAGCGGCCATGGTGAATCTCAAGACACCGTAAGCGGCTCTTCTGATTGGCAAACCAGACAACAACTTGGTCTTCAATGCCTCGGCTTGGACAGCAGCAGACAAGGCTCTCTCTTCGACTCTCTCGGCGTAGATGACGATACCCTCTGGGGAAAGCTTGAATCTCTTGACGATCAAAGAGGTCAACTCGTGGATTCTTCTACCTTGCTCACCCAAAACACCCTGGGTGTTAGAGGCCTTGACGATAACCTCCAACTTGGTTGGGGTCTTTCTAACCTCAACTCCAGCGTAACCTTGCTCGGCCAACTCTCTGGTGAAGAACTCGTTCAACTCAGCGAAGAACACACCATCGGCGACTAACTTTCTCTTCTTGGACAAGATTTGCTGGGCAGACATTTTTGATATTAGGGGGTATGAAGTAAGAAAATTAAGGTGGGTTGAAAATTTTCAAGGTTTTTTTTTTTCCCGGCACTGGACGCGCAGGTTTTTTTGGGCATGCACACACGACTTTTGTGAGAAAAATTCATTATTGTCTCCAGGTCACGTGCGCGACTGCTGCATTTTGACCACTGCGACCTTCAGCTTTGCAGCTGCCGGGCCAGCCCCAGATAAGCCTTCTAGCTACAGTAGTATGAGCGCTGAGTACGGCAAGGGTACATCACTTTATACCTTCAGATAGCTTTAGAAAATCCATGGCTTAAGAATCACTATGCAGTGAAACGATCGGTAAGATTTTTCTTTTTTCTTTTCCTTCCTTTTCGTTAGGCCTTAGTTCACATTCAAGCTTTACATTCGACTGATTGTTACCCTTTCGCGTATACGACTCACATCAATGTTTTATATCGTTTTTTTCTACTTTTATGAAATCATCTATCTGACATCATCCTTTATGACACTAGAAGTTGTCTCCAACCCACTGTCGAGCAGATTTGAACAACGCAATCCAGGGACCGTACCCTTCCCATTCAGCCGCCTCCTTCTTAGGGTAGTACGAGTTGGACTCTAATCTCGTGACTCTCTCGGGGTGAGGCATCATGGCCAAAACTCGACCGTTACCATTCGAGATACCCGCCACACCTTCTGGAGAACCGTTGGGGTTAAATGGGTATGTCTTGGCTGTTTTTCCGTAGTTATCAACATATCTGATCACTGATTGCTTGTCAGTGGAGAAGAACGCTTTCTTGACGTAGTCGTTGGCAAAGCTAGCTCTACCCTCACCATGAGCAACGGCAATTGGTAATTGGGATCCCTTCATATTCTGCAAGAATATTGACTTATTGTTTTCGGTGCTGTCCACCTCAACCATGACAAATCTAGCCTCGTATTGCTCACTGAAGTTCTTCTCAAAAGAGGGCCAGTTCTCCGTGCCCGGAATCAACTCGGCAAGTCTGCTGAAGAATTGGCATCCATTGCAAGCTCCAAAAGCAAACGTGTCTTCTCTGTCCTGGAAAAACTTCCTGAACTCGTTTCTAGCAACCTCGTTCAACAACACAGACTTGGCCCAACCAGCACCTGCACCCAAGACGTCACCATAGGAGAATCCTCCACAGGCAGCAATACCGGTGAACTTGTCCAAAGTCACCTTGCCGGTCAAAATGTCCGACATGTGCACATCGTAGACGTCGAATCCGGCTTGTTTGAACGACCACGCCATTTCTTGCTGCGAGTTTACACCTTGTTCTCTCAAAATAGCAACCTTTGGCTTTCTATCCAGCTTAGGAACCTCTATCTTCTTAGGGTCAAATGTCAATTTATACGAGATTCCTGGGTCTGCATCGTCCAGGATCGCCGAATATTCTTGTGTGCTTGTTTCTGGGTTATCTCTCATTTTCTGGATATGGTAAGAGGTGTTGCTCCACAACTTTTGCAACTCGGCTCGGGTGTTCTCGTAAACCTGCTGACCATTAACCTTAATGGTCAAGGTTTGTTTCTTAGTTGGTTTACCAATGACAGAAATGAATTTTTCTGGAACCAGGCTATCAACAAGCACCTTCACAAACTTTTCGAGGTCTGATGATCTAATCTGGAAAACTGCACCGAGTTCCTCGTTGAACAACTCAGTTAAGGCGTCGTCCAGAGAATTCAAACTCAAGTCAGCGCCGCATCTTCCGGCGAATATCATCTCGCTTATGGTAGTGAACAAACCACCTTCGGATCTGTCATGATAGGCCAAGACATCCACACCAGCGTGCAAGGCAATTAACGCATTCAAGAAGTTTTTAAAAAGCTCATGCGAGTGAACATTTGGAGCAGAGTCTCCAACGGCCTTGTACACTTGGGCCAACGCAGAACCTCCTAAGGACTTCTTGACATCGGCAGCTAAGTCAACCAGAACCAACACCGTGTCTTCGTCAAGAAACTTCAACTCTGGAGTCCAGGTATTAGAGGTATTGGATACTGGACCAAATGCAGTGATACATAACGAGAGTGGTGCAGTGACTTCCTTGTTGCCCCACTTCATCTTCAAGGACATGGAGTCCTTTCCAACGGGAATCGAAATGCCAAGATCAGGACACAAATCAAGACCAATAGCCTGGACTGCCTCGTACAACTTAGCACCCTCGCCTTCATGCGATGCAGCAGACATCCAATTGGCGGAAAGTTTCACGGCATCAAGCGAAGGAATATCAGCAGCGAAAATGTTGAGCAACGACTCGGCAACACACATTTTCGCTGAAGCAGATGCCGAAATCAAAGCCAACGTTGGCTTCTCGCCCATGGCCATGGCCTCACCGGTTGTCAAGATAGTGTCACCCAAAGCAGTGTTGGTTACACCCACATCGGCAACAGGCACTTGCCAAGGGCCAACCATCTGGTCACGGTCCACCAAGCCTGTAATGAATCTGTCACCAATAGTGATTAAGAAGTTCTTGGAGCCAACAGAGGGAAGTTGCAAAACGCGCTCGACAGATTTTTGGAAATCCAAGTCAGTAGTAACAAATGGTTTCAATTGCAAGTTCAGTGTCGTGGCCGTCTTTGACATCTTTGGAGGCTTTCCGAACAAGACAGACATTTCCAAGTCGATTGGAGTAGTCTTCAACAAAGAGTCGGTCAAAACCAACCTTTTTTCTTCGGTGGCCTCTCCCACAACAGCAAAAGGTGCTCTTTCTCTTTCACAAATACCCTTGAACATTTCCAAGTTCTCAGGTGCAACCGCCAAGACATATCTCTCCTGGGACTCGTTACACCAGATTTCCATGGGGGACATACCAGACTCCAAAGACAAAATCGATCTCAACTCGAACCTGGCCCCCAAGTCGTTATCGTGTACTAACTCCGGTAATGCATTGGACAACCCACCGGCACCAACATCGTGAATAAACTGGATGGGGTTACCCTCTTTGCCAAGAGATACACAGGAATCAATCACTTGCTGTGCCCGTCTTTGCATCTCGGGATTTCCTCTTTGTACAGAAGCAAAGTCCAACTCAGCAGAGCCTTCACCTGAAGAAACCGAAGATGCGGCACCACCTCCTAATCCAATCAACATGCACTGGCCACCAAGAACAATAAGCTGAGAGCCAGGGGTGATTCTCGTATTCTTCAACGCCAAGTCCGGTCTAATCGCGCCCATTCCTCCTGCTAACATGATTGGCTTGTGGAAACCTCTAATTTCGTTCTCACCTTGAGCATTCGTGACCTCGGTGGTCAATGTTCTAAAGTACCCATTGATTGCAGGCCGGCCAAACTCGTTGTTGAATGCAGCCGAGCCGATGGGTGCCTCAAGCATAATTTCGAGGGCAGAGGCAATGTGATCAGGCTTACCAACGTTTCTTTCCCAAGGCTGAGGTAAAGAAGGGATATTCAAATCAGAAACAGAAAAGCCAGAAAGCCCGGCTTTAGACTTTGAGCCACGCCCAACAGCACCCTCATCTCTAATTTCACCCCCAGAACCCGTGGCAGCACCAGGAAATGGCGAAACTGCTGTGGGGTGGTTGTGAGTCTCCACTTTCACCAAAGTAAAGACGTTTTCTTGGATTGATTTCCATTCCTTGGTCTTGAAATCAGGAGTGAACACATATCCAAGCGGACCTTCAAAGACAGCAGCATTGTCAGAATATGCGGAAACAGTATACTGAGGGTTCTTGTTGTGCGTGTTTCTGATCATTTTGAACAAGGATAAGTCCTTCTTCACTCCATCAATGGTCCAGTCTGCATTGAAGATCTTGTGTCTGCAATGTTCAGAGTTTACCTGAGCGAACATAAACAACTCGACGTCGGTAGGCTTTCTACCAATGACGGTATTGAAGGCGTGAACCAAGTAGTCGATTTCGCCTTGGTCCAACGCCAATCCCAAGTCCTTGTTGGCCTGAACCAACTTATCGCCCGAGATGTCAACCTCCACCAATGGCTTAGGCAGGTAGTGGGAGAATATGTCATCGTAGTGAGGAGCGTGCTCGTTAATGTACAACGTCTGAGTCATTCTGTCATAAACACTGCTCATCAAGTCGGACGCATCGGCAACAAATTTCTCCCGCAACGAGCATCCTTCTTTAGCAGTGATCAATAATGTTGTACCTCTTTCGATACGCTCAACAAAGTCCCCCAAACCACAGATGCTGGCAATATCAGTGGCTTTCGAAGACCACGGCGAGATCGTACCTGTTCTAGGCAACGCTCTCACCAAAATAGAGTTCAAGCTGGTCAAAGACACAAAGCTTGATTCATTGGCTGTTTCTGCGGATATGACAGAAAGCTCCTGGAGCGTTTTGTTGAGATCCACTGAGGTGTCAACTGCATAATCATAAGTGAGCAAGACTTCCAACAATTTTTTCTGTGAGTCAGAGAGATTTTTTTTCAAGGACACATAGTGTGTGTGGGAAGAAGTAACATTAGCAATGGCGCCAGGGCAATCTAACTTCTTTTCCAAGTCTTGCACGAAAGAGTTGACTCTGAAAGGAGGCAAGGCCACCGGACCAGGCAAAATGAGAAACCGATCGCTCATCTCAAAAAGAAGCACTGAAAAATCTAATGAAAGAAGAAAATTATCAGTATCAGCAAAGTACTGAGCTTATTTCTTCAATGAGGTCGATCTTGGCTCTGTTTAGAACTAGAGGCGTGTCTAGAGCCAGAAGGATTGAAATTTAATCGTTCTGAAGAACAGCTCCAAACGAGCGACACGCAGGTTTCAGCGATGAGAAAAATTATTGAACTGCGACCGAGTCAATTGTGCGAGGCGTGCTGTTTTCCGGGCCTACCCGAAGTGGTCCTCGTGTGAGTCACTATTGATATCTACATTGGAACAAAAAGATCAACTTGCAACAATAATTATACTTGCAGCTCGTTGTTCATCTTGATGATAGGAGTTGTTTTGTTGCCTGGTAAACACACACACTTCTTCATGATTCCATTCTTTGAAACAGTTTTGTTTCAGCGCTAGTTGGTTCGATTCTTCCTTAAGATCAAGCATACTTGAAAGCATCATTGCCATAGCTTTAAAATTACTCAGAGAAACAGCAAACATGCTACTTTTTTTTTTCATTTTTGATGGCCATTTCGCTTAACTACTTTTGCTTTATTATTTTTCTGCCTACATTCTTGATAAGGCAAGTGCCACTGTAGTGCGCTCCGGACGACAAGCCTCACATTCTCCCGCACCACCTCTCCTCATCTCTTCCTCTTGGGTTCTCTAGCTCTTTAGTTCTGACATCGAAATGGCACAGGGAAACCTCAAATTAAAGTCGAAACCCAAGGCTAGAGTTACTAAAAGACAGAGCAACTTAAGAGCAGCTGCGCCTATTATAATCAAACCGAAAAAGGCCGTGGCAAAACAGGCGTACAACCTTCGAAAATCCGTGGGTGCACTGAACGGTACCGAGAAGTTGATTTCCAGCCGAGTAGGACATTTGGAAATCATCAAGGGCTCGAGACGACAAATCGAACGTGAGCAGAAAGAAGCAAAGAAAAGGGCTGCTGAAAAGGCTGCCAAGAAAGCTGGCACAAGCAAGTAAAGGGAAATTGAAGGAGGAAAGTGAAGTATGATTCCCATTCACGAAATTCTACAGGGAATTCCTCAAAAGGTATTCACTTCTAAGGTTGATAGAAACACTCCTCTTCAAAACCCAAATGTATTATCACAATCGGAGCCTATTGGACTGATCCAATATGCGTCGTCTCGCGATACACCGAAGGAAGTTGATCCTGTAGTGATTATCCCTGAACTTACGGCTCTTGACCCCGACTTGGTTGCCCAAGAGCTCAAACAAGAGCGACTGAAACGAAGAAGATTATGAAATATGAGATGAAAGCACTTCTAATAACTATATTTTGACCTCAGCTTCTCTGTGTATATTAAGCAATATCAAACGAAGATGATTTCAAAACTCTAATGTGGAATGGCAGCCATTGTAGCGTCTTGCGCCTCTAACTCGAGGTTTTGTCTTTTCATGGCCTTTTCTTGAGAAATAACGTAGCCAATGATCAATCCTGCAAAAATAACCGTGAGAGAAGTCAAGAAAGAGTTGATCGGAATCGGGTTCAGGTGGAATGTAGTATGGGTGATCTTATCCATGACCAGCTGGAGAATATTGCAAATTCCTGAAAAGCAGATGATGGTGCCGTACACAGTTCCGAAAGTTTCGAAACCAAACACCTTGGCACAAAAATCAGAAACCGCAGTATAATAAAATGGTCTGTAAATCACCAACAAAACAATACCTAAGTAGGTTGCCGGTAACCAGGACAAGCATCCACAAATACCAACGATAACCGAGATGGTTGACAAAACCCATAACACGTTCAAGGTGGTAAGGTTGTCGAGCAAAAGCCCAATGAATGGAATTGCACATAGACCACCGAGAGGCAATGCCAAATCAAAGAACTCATTAATTGCCATTGCGGTTTCTTCACTGCCATACAAGTAGGATTCCTGTGATCTAATAGTGGCGACAAAGAAGTTGATCCGGAGCATTTGGATAGTGGTAAACATGGTCATCAACAAAAACCATGGAGACTTCAACTGCTCCACGACTGAATATCCATGCAATACTCCAAAGACACCGCCAGTGGATTCATACAATTTATCTTCTGCCTGACGCTCATAGACAGACTTTAGAGTCGAAGCACGTGAAACAGCGGAGTCACGCCTACCTGCCTCGAACCGATTCATAACGTTGAGACTATCGGAGTTCCTTCTGCTGAATGAACCAAAAGATGCTCTCTTCATTAGGAGAGAGGTAGTCTCTGTCATGTTTGGTTGCGTGAAGACTACCGCATCTTCGGAAGCTTCTCTATCAACCGGAAGAAGTAAATCCTTATTCATTGGCTTCCCCGATTCGTCAATGGAGGTCTCGGCAATCTTGGCCAAGGTCCCCACGGTTTTATAAGAGTCTGTGGGCATGATCGTGAGTTGGCACAAGAATATAAAAATTGGCACGACCAAGTAGTAAATGAAGAATGATGAAACCGAGAGCTGGAACCAGTTTGTGTAAATCAATCTGTAAATGAGAAACAATGCTGAAGATGTATCAAAGGCGCCAGTCAAAAGTGCCAATATGAGCCCCGAGTTCTTCGGAAAGCTATTTGCCAACTGAAAGCAAGAAATGAACACAAAAGGTCCTCCCAATGCAAGCAAAGTATATCCACACAAATATCCATCGATAAATGAAACATTTTTAGCAAATGAAAGCACAGCAGCACCCACAAAGATTATGAGTGACCCGAGAACACCCGTCACCTTTGGACCGTATGAATCCAATAGCGAGCCTACTGGTAAAGCCGACATGTTTGTCACCATACAAGCCACAGTGAACAAGAAGTTCAATGCCAAGTCCTGTTCAACACATGGAATGTATTTTTCAGAATTATTTGCAAACGCATTTCCGGCATTTTTCAATACCTCAAGATCGCATTTATCCTTATAAACACCCTCATTAATGAGTACTGGTTTAATTGCAGCAAACCCGAAAACAGGCCCCGCAGCAAGCAAGCACCAAGCTATTGAACAAGAGATCTGGGCGATTTTTCTGCCTCGTGAGACCTCTGTCATTAGACTTTATGTCTTTTCTTTTTTTTTTTTTTTTTGAACGGAATGCGATGAACAGGAAGTTTAACCTTGGATTTAAGGAGCCGTTGAGGATTCTTTGGGATTTCCTGAGTTCGAGATCTGATATCGGGGCATGCCGCATGCGGCACTCACTCGGAAAAAAATCGAGCTGCGCGAGCTTCGCGATAAGACCCCTAATACAATCTCAGGCGATTAAGGGAAAAAATCAGGGAAATTAATCTTGGGTATTTTTCTAGAATTTTATTACTGTACGGCTAAATCGGGCTGTAATAGATAACTTCGGCTGCGGCTATATCTGTGACAACAATTTGTGGAGATCTCATGGTTCAAGAAAGGAACTGGATTAAATATTGGCACGTGGCTGAGTGAATGGCCGGTCAACAACCAACCTATTGTTCTCGATCGATCCAGAAAGAACATTCATTTCCCAGGCCTAGGTAGAATAATTCACTTCAGCACAAAACCATTGGAGCCCTTGAAACGCTCATTATCTGTTGCTTGATTAGATCGAGGGACCACATTCACAGCTGCTTATCATTCAGAGGTCTCACGAAAGGAAAAAGAGCTAGCAGTGATTTTCATGGTTAGTTCTTCTCTGGACCCCAGACTGCTCTGTTCATCAACCAATACTGATCGGTTTGCTTCTTTAAGTGTCTCCCAAGAGCATGAGTAGTTTTACTTCACGCAAGAAACCCCCCTCTAAGTAACCCATAAACAAAAATCAAGTTATTCTGAGAAATACTTCAAAAAGGAGAGTGTACATGCTCCACCTCCTTATACAGATTCGTTGATCTCGACACTTTCTGCACAACATGATGCACAGAGATTATCGCCACGTTTATAACGGCAAACACACCGATGCCAATCGCAATGCGAACTCCGAGGAGATCCAAAGGTGAAGTCAGTTTCTTTGGTTCATTACTGTCATCTCTCACATATACATTGTTCACTTTTTCACTGGCAGTGACACCGTCATAATTGCTGAAATCAATAGCGCTGGTGGTAAATATCCCTTTCGAAAGTATGAAGTATAAACAAGCTGCAGAGGCCACCCAGCCCACTGCTGATATTATCAGTTTCTGGGAACCTTTGGATGTTTCTGGCCTTGCTGTTAAACTCATTTTGTGAAAATAAAACCAAGGCTCGCGGGAACTGGCAGGGACAATTATTTATAGACTGGGCTAAATGTATTTATGCGATTGCCTGATTCAGACAAATTACCGCGAGAACACTGGGGAATGCGTAGGGCTTTACACACGACAAGAGCCGTGATGAGGTGAAGGCGCAGATGTGGCACACTTCAAGATAAAAAAAACGATTAGAGAACTTGTACCTTGATCAGCAGAATCAACTTTTATCGGTGTAAAGTGTCTTTGTACCCTAAAATAATTCAACATTTGCCGCCTATAAAAAATGATAACAGGTTTTGTTTTGCACGTGATCTACATCACGCGACTTTCTCAATACCACTTTTATAGCTCCAATTTTTTACACTCCAATCAACCATCGACTTTGTCTTCGCTCACACGCATACGTAAACAATGTCGGGCATCTTGTTTGAGGACATGTTCGTCATCGAGTCGGTCGACCAGGCTAGATACAATAAGGTCAGCCGTATCGAGGGCCAGTCGTCGACGTCACAGGACGTGAAGATTACCTTGGACATCAACAGTGAGTTGTTTCCTGTCAAGGACAATGACTCGTTGACCATCACATTGGCTTCTTCTTTGGGTAATGAGTCATCTATGAAAACTTCCAACGGCTCATGGAGGCCGCCAAAGGCAGGAGATAGATCGTTGGCCGATGACTACGACTACGTCATGTACGGAACGGTATATAAGTTTGAAGAGAGCTCTGAAAATGATAAGATGGCAGTTTACATCTCATTTGGTGGTTTGTTGATGCGTTTGGAAGGTGGCTACAGGTCGTTGTCCAACTTGAAGCAGGAAAACGCATACATTCTAATTCGCCACTACAAAGACAACTAAGTTAGTGGTGGATGTGTAATATAGAATCAACCGAAAATAAAAACAATTGCATGGAAACTGGTCTCCGACGCATAGAATCTCGCCAATGTATAAGTTTAATAATGAAATACTGAATGATCTATACGTTAGCATTGAGGCGAGCTAGGGATTTGGATAGAGATGAGAAAGATGAGTAAATAGTCATAATTTGCTTTTATGCTTCTTAACAAAATTTTGTCTTTTACTCTTTAAAAAGAAAACAAGGACGAACTCTCGTTTTTTTTTTTTTTTCTGTTTTAACTATCTTTTCCCTTTCTTCGGTCATTCTTTCCCATTGCTCATAATAGCGGGCTCGCACTGCTTTAAATATCGCGTTTGGCTACTGTCCCACTTCGTAACACATCACATTGGGTGAACATCTACTTCTATAACACAATCAAGACGTTGTGAACCATTAAACTATGCGTATGTTATAATCAGTAGTAATTACATAATCTCGAGGCATCCCGAATAGAACTGAATGACTCTTCTATTGTCAAGCCTGATGCCCTACTTCCCGCACTGTTACTAACAAATAAGCTGATCCATTGCTACAGCAAGTGCCGCTCATCCGAAACCCAGCTTTTCAACCGCCCAAACCAATCACACTCAATGCAGACTACGGAAAGCTCTTATCGACTCTACCGGCCAATGTAATTCCACCAAAACTGGCCATTGGGCACAACGAGTTGAACAGCTGGGTTTCCCAATTGAAACACCTAGAGAAAACCGGTTTGGACCCTGAAATTAAAGAGAAGGACATTGCTACTTACAAGATTTGGCTTGCCGATGTGCAACGTAGGGTAGCACCTGGGTTCAGTTTTGACGTAATGACGCCGACTAACAGTGTCAAAAGAGAGCCGTGAAGATGACTGGCGCCTATGTATCGCGTGCAAACTAAGGGTATGTTATCTGTAGAGGCTGTTGAAGCGTAAATATCTTGCTGGCCAAGCGATTATTCCGTAGGACGACTACTAGTAAACAAATCACGATCTGGAATTTTAATGCAGGTACATGATTATAACCAACAACCGATGCATTCAGCTCACTTACGAGAGATTCAGAAAGA
This sequence comes from [Candida] golubevii, assembly GCA_030582695.1. Classification (NCBI taxonomy): domain Eukaryota; kingdom Fungi; phylum Ascomycota; class Pichiomycetes; order Serinales; family Metschnikowiaceae; genus Metschnikowia; species [Candida] golubevii. The sequence continues at coordinate 206,737 of JAJMGV010000016.1, read as the reverse complement.
GTTAATAAATAAAAAATGAAGGAAATAAAATTAACCTTCAATATTGGTATCTCTTCAATGCATTAGTTTCGGATGTTTCGCATGCCCGGAAGGCTCGGTGAACAGCCGAGATCTGAATCTCGAAATGCGAGAAACGCGTCTTTTTTGGCATACTATTCTTTAAAAGAAAAAAAAAAAAAACTACCCAAAACATCTTTACTTTGCTTGTGCTTCACGAGGAGCTCAACACTCCCTTGCTTGCCCATAAATGAGCATTATTGCAATATGGAACAGGCGAAAACTTCGATTCTTTGCTCTTCTTCTTGCTGTCTCGCTTTGCATATTTGTGGGCTTACGAAATACCGATCCACATAAAACTGCCAAGCCCATCCCCAACAATGCAAAATTCGACGTAACCAGAAATAGAGAGAATTTTCACAATCCAGTTCTCGCCAATTGGAAAGTGACGGATACTGGAGCTGGAGAGGTTACCTCCAATTGCATCAAGTACTGGAATCAGCTCATGAAAGTGCCACCTAAACGACTACAAAATCCAGTGCCTGACTTCTCACCCGACACTCGAATTTACAAAAAGTCAAAATGGATGATCAATGCCAAAAAGAAACTTCGAAGAAAACTCCACTATGAAGGGCTTACTCTCAATGAAGATCATTTGGATGCACTACAGGATCAGTTTTACCGAGACTCATTCAAGATTAGCCAGTTGGAGGAGTATTTTGTGAATCACATAACTCATCTTCGTATCGTTGGAAGCTGCCTCTTCAAAGCACCATCGGCGGAGATGCATTTAAATAGTAAAAAAGCGAAGCGTGTCCTCTCAAGCCTCATACCGTGGCTCAAAGACAATAAGGGAACGATACGTGAACTATTCCCTACAAGCGGAGAAGAGCAAGGAATACTTTTCATAATTCAAGTTGACGCACATGTTTCCGTGCAAATTGATAGGATAGCAAGAATTATTCGGGTCCTTCGGGTACAAGCCAATGAATTACCTATTGAAATAGCGTATTCAGGGAACGAGACTCTTCAGCAAAAAACAAAAGACTTCATTACTTCAATAGCAGCCTCTCCCTCCGATGGCGATAAATCGGCCTTTACGGATATCAACAATGAGGCAAGTTTGGAGTATCCAAAACAAAAGATTACATTCACAAATGTGGATTGTTACATCAAGGAAGATGTTGTGATAAGCAGCAATCTCGTTTACTCCGTTGCGGTCATTCATAGCGGTTTCAAAAATGCGATAGTAGTGACATCACAAACCATTCCCATGACTGCAAATTTGAAGTCACTATTTCAGAATGAAGAGTACCAAAGTCAGGGTGTGTTTTTCTTTAAGGAGAGGCCCCTGCTTGAATCGAAAGTAAATCCTTTTCCCGCAGGATTCTTTGAAATAAATGAGCTTGTCAACCGATATGCAGCTGTGGACTCGAAACAAAAATCATTGTTCAACTTGAAATATACCCGAGACACACACATCAAAAGGGTGACTGAGATGGGATTCCAACGGCTCTTGGACCCCTCTATGGCTATTATCAACAGAGAGAAAGCTATCTCGGGGCTTCTTATTACCAGTGTGCTCCCTTTTCATGAAATATTAAAACCCAAATATGACATTTCCAGTGTCTTTAACCCAGAACTACTCTGGCTAGGCCAGGAATTATCTGGATCAAGCAACTACGTTCCTTTCAGCAAGTTTTTTGCTTCTGCTCCCGGGGTTCTTACACCTCAAGAAAACTTACCGGCGAGCTTTTTATCCAAAGAACTTTGCTCCAGCTCCTGGTCTCAACTTTGGGAAGAAGATGGGCATTTACTTTATGTCACATCACATCAGCTTGAAAATCATGACTTACCAGAATTTCTATCAGCTGTTCGATCAAAGTTAACAGTAAAGAAAATCACTGATGATGGAAAGGAAAACTGGGATGAATCTTTGGCCCAGGATACTGTAGGCAAGAATATTCTATTCATTAAGGACGTGTTACAGCCCGCATCTATCGACAGTCCGATCATTAACAACGAGGGTCAACCATTTGTGTCCAGTGAGCATGTAACTGATTTTGGAAAAGTAACTGATTACTGGTGCGCATATGATATTGTGGGGGGCTCCAATCTGCCAAACCGGGGTCTCGTTTACGAAATGAAGAAAAAAGATTCACTTAGATTTCTTCTCTACTTGAGTGTGTGGTTGCAAAATCCGGTGGACAAGAGCTAACTAACATGAGACCTGAAGTGCGCGCGCTAGCGAACGGGCTTAGATGAGATGACTTAAGTAGAATACCATGAACCAAATTAGGATGAATCACGACGCATCTGACTGAGTCACCTACTTATAAAATCCTCTAAATCATCCTGATGGAAAAAAAAGCGTCACAGACAGGATTCGAACCTGCGCAGGCAATGCCCAACACCTAAACCACTTTATAGCAGGGTGTCGCCTTAACCACTCGGCCACTGTAACTTCAGGACAAATTTTGAAGATGTTTAAAATCTCTTCGGCAGAATACCAGCTCTCCAAGATTCTGTACCTTCTCCTTTTTGAGGGATTGTATAGGTAAAAAATCCAATCAACAGCAACAAACCGTGAATAAATTAAAGCGCTGATGTTTCTTTAAAAAAAAAAAAAAGGAAAGATCGAGGACTTGAACCCAAATTGGGCAGGGGATCTTTGGTGGAGTAAATTCTGGAGGAGATCCCCGTGCTTAGGCCCGGCTTAAACACCTAATGTGGGGTTGCGATCTATGATGGGTGTTCTTCTATAGTGGTATAGTTTTTGTCGCTGAGTAAGGCTGGGGCCGAACATAGGGACATTCCTGTAATCTGACGTTTCTTAAAATTAAGATTCATTCCTGTCTGCTCAACTTCATTAGGAGTGTATCATGGAGTATTTAAAGAGTCACTAAATATACCATTTTTCTATAGTGATTACATTAAATATGTTATTTTCACAATTGACTTTTCAAATGTTCAGAATGAAAACCTAAAATCTTTCTACTGAAGAATAGACAACTGTTGTGGCATTCGAATGTGTTGTTTGAATAACACTCTTAATTCACGATAAAAAAATTCCTGCCATTTAGCTGGGGGAATTGTCTGACTTCGAAATTGAGGTTCATATTACTCCCGGGAGAAGAAGCTACCGTAATTTCTCCTTACCTCTGGCTGAACCTTATAATCGAAAACGAAACTTCGTAATTGGGATTACCTGACGGAAATTTTTCAAGCACGCGACGCGCCGCCAAGGAGCAGGACTTGGAATTGCAGGGAAAAAAAGGAAAAAAAAAAAAGGAAAAGAAGAAATATTTCGTATCCAGTTGGTGGAAAATCAAGGCATATAGAAGTGCATCTATACCAGGCCACTATCGGTGCCTTTGACTTCAAGATTTCGTTTCACAGCGAGCCACCACAGGACTCAAGGGCCGGGACATGAGCTCTGCCGTTAATCTGGTTATTTTCGGTCGCGCCTCGCTGGTGATTGTGCAGGGCCCAGGTTTGAGGTGCATGGAAGTTCCGACATACTCGGATTTCGGCCTCGAGTCCATTGTGCCAGGGTCTATACGTGTTCCAGAATACTTCTAAAAATTGAGAGTTCGTTGTATTTTGGGTAGCTCGTACGGGCAAAAGACAATTCGCGCTGTCTGTCAAAACTGGGAGAAGGTGCTTCCTAGAGAAGAATAAACTTTAAGAAACTAAAAAAGCAAAAGATTTTCGAGCCCCACCCTACCCCACCCGTCTCGGATTTCGCATGATTCTCCTCGACCCAAAATTTCTAATTATAATGAGGAAGGTTCGAATTTGGGTGTACGGATGTACGCCCAAAGCGCGACTCGCGTTCTGTGCAATCAAAGATCCGAGTCGTCTCCACTTACTTCACGAAAAGATTTCCGAAGTTCCACCACAGTGTTCACATTCAGACCTTAATCATGAAGAAACACACCAAGACTCAGTCGTCTTATGTATGTCAGAAAATCACCTCAAGCTTGATTTGTTACTGCTCGATCTACCAATGTGGTCAAACCCTTTTGGCTGTGGCTTCCAAGTTCATTCTTTTGAGGCACTTGCTTGCACGTAGCGCTAATGGAATCGTGAAATGTTTGTGAAAAAACTCAAAGCACACATATGAAAAGAATTTCTCCTACGATCATATCTATACACAACTGATGGACATTTCCAATTATAATAAATACGTTCCGTACCAATACTAACACATTTAGGCTTTCGACAACACTGCCACCACAATGGCTGCGTCGCTGATGCGTAACGCCTTGAACAATTTGGCAGACACGGTGACCAACAAGGACGAGCAGTCTCGTTTTGAAAACGAAATGGACTCTTTCTTTGCATTGTTCAGAAGATACGTCGCTGACAAGGCTTCTGGATCTACTTTGGAATGGGATAAGATCAAATCCCCCTCTCCTAGCGAGGTCGTGCAGTACTCTAAATTGCCGGAAGTGACTGAGAATGAGACTGCCAACTTGGCCAAATTGGCTGTGTTGAAGTTGAACGGTGGTTTGGGTACCTCCATGGGATGTGTCGGGCCCAAGTCTGTTATCGAAGTGAGAGACGGCAATACCTTTTTGGACTTGTCCGTCAGACAAATTGAGCACTTGAACCGCAAGTACGACACTGATGTACCCCTCTTGTTGATGAACTCGTTCAATACGGATGCTGATACCGCCAAGATCATTAAGAAGTATTCGGGTCACAGAATCCGCGTACGCACCTTCAACCAGTCTCGTTACCCTAGAATCTTCAAGGACTCTTTATTGCCTGTCCCCGAGTCTTACGATGACGACTTAGAGACTTGGTATCCTCCGGGACATGGAGACTTGTTTGAGAGTTTGGTATCTTCCGGCGAATTAGACGCATTGTTGGCTCAAGGTAGAGAGATATTATTTGTCTCCAATGGTGACAACTTGGGTGCCACGGTTGACACCAACGTGTTGAACCACATGATTGAGACTGGTGCTGAGTATCTCATGGAGTTGACTGACAAGACGAGGGCTGATGTTAAGGGCGGTACCTTGATCAACTACGATGGCCAGGTGAGATTGTTGGAGATCGCTCAGGTTCCCAAGGAGCATGTTGAAGAGTTCAAGAGTATCAAAAAGTTCAAGTACTTCAACACTAACAATTTGTGGATTAACTTGAAGGCTGTCAAGAGACTAGTCGAAGCCAACAGTATCGAGTCTGAGATCATTCCAAACCACAAGACCATCTCCAAAGGCTCCTCCGACATCAATGTCTTGCAGTTGGAGACCGCGGTCGGTGCTGCCATCAGACATTTCGAAGGTGCGCATGGTGTCGTTGTTCCCAGGTCCAGATTCTTGCCTGTCAAGACTTGCTCGGACTTGCTCTTGGTCAAGTCGGATTTGTTCTTCCTCGAGCATGGTGCATTGAAATTGGACCCAACTAGAGATGGCTTCCCCAACCCATTGATCAAGTTGGGATCTCACTTCAAGAAGGTAAATGACTTCCAGAAGAGACTTCCTCACATGCCGAAAATTTTGGAGTTAGACCACCTCACAATCACAGGTAACGTTAAATTGGGAAGAGACGTGACCTTGAAGGGTACGGTTATCATTGTTGTCAACGACAATGAGTCTATTGAAATTCCAAATGGTTCCGTCTTGGAGAATGTTGTCGTTACCGGTAACTTGCGTATTTTAGAGCACTAGAGTTTATGCATAATTAGAGGTATTCCATATATTTCCCGAGAATCAATCATAGACATTGTACAGTGACAATGGTATGGACTTTTATTATATGAGAACTAACGATGCTTGAGTTTCACTACTTCTTTATCTCAATGAGTTTAGGCTCGACCAAACTCAAAGTAAATCACGGTGTGCTAGTTGCTTGTTTAGATTGTTCAACCTGCGCCCACAAAAACTACCCGAAAATCGACTTTAAGAAGCTTCAAAGCTTTCCAAATCGTATTTCAGAGTATGAATCATTTCTTTGTAACAAATCCCATATAGGCTAATTGAATAACTTATTTTTCTGAAAAAAGAAAAAAAAAAAAAAAGACGTGAAAATGAAAAGGAAATTGGACTGAGGTCATTCTTTCTAAAGGAGAACGAGTGATGTGCGCAATTTTATTCACTTAAAAAAGGGATCGGAAAAATCGAATTTGCTCATCAAGAAATTTCTTTGCGATGTATAAGAAGAGAATCTGGAAGCCAAATTATTTCAAAGATACCTCGGATTAACTTCGGAGAAACTCACAACAATACTCGGTCTTTAATTATTATTTGCAGCCAGTTGCAATGCTTCGCGACGTTGCACGAACACGAGATTGAGTGCAGTAAGTAAGAGAACTGCCATTTTGATCAATGAGTAGGCCGCATCAGAGATTGATATAGTATACCCCCTTTGTAGTTTTGAGATATGCGCTTTATTACATCAAAATACAAAACTGCAAGTAGTCCAAAGTTGCGTGTACATGCAACCATAAAAGAAGCTTTCTATCATAGGTCATCTTCCCACACAGTCACCAGTATTATCAGTTAGCTTGTCTTTCTCCACTTAGTTTTTCAGGCCAGACACTACTTAAATATTCGATGGATTAGAAGGAATTACGTTGAATGTGCACCTACCGGCAAGCGTTTATGTACGTGACGACCATTAAGATTTTCGAGAACGCGAACCAAAATGCCGCATTGAATGAGACGACAGCGGAATGATTATCGATTAGTATGCATGAAACCTAGTAAACATTCTCGTCCTATGCGGAATTGCAACAATTATGACGAAACATAATTGTCTTAATCAGGAGGACGATCGAAAAGACTGGACTCCAATTGATCTTGTATACGTGCACAGTAAGACTAGCCAGATTTGTGAAAAAAACTATAAAGGTTGTGGAAATTGTTGAATTCAAGTTTCTCAAATACAATAGCATCCTTTTCCCAAATATTAGTATGTCTTCGCTTGAAGATGTGTGCTCTAATTATGTACTTCGTGGCTCCGGTGGCTCCTTACCGGAAATAAACGGGGTGATTGCGGGCTATACTGATAGAAACAAAACACAATTTCTCATGGCACAAGGAGTAACAGATATTGAAACAAACCAAAGTGTAAGCAACAATGGAACATTGGGGTTCTACAGCTGTACAAAGTCCATTACTGCAATGGCTGTTCTCATTTTATGGGATCGTGGAGAGCTTGACTTGGATGTGCCCGCAAAGACATACTTACCTATACTCGATGAATTCGGAATTATTGAGGATGGTCAGGTGGATGAGGCCACAGGTGAATTGAAGTATCCACCTGTCAGAGCGAAAAATGATGTGACCATCCGAAATCTCTTACTTCATATGTCTGGATTTGCCTACATCATTACTAATGCAAGTTACCTTTCGATTTTTATGAAAAAGAACCTTCATTCGCCACTGATTGAATTGTTCAAACCCTCGGTTATGCCTCTCATCTTCGAACCGGGAACAGATTGGTTGTATGGTCACAATTTCGACTGGCTCGGGTTGATCGTTGAGAAGATATCGGGCCAGAAGTTATCAGAGTTTCTCCAAAAATACATATTTCTGAAGGCTGACATAACTAGCTTTACTTTTCAAATGACAGATTCCTCGAAAATGATTAAGTTACACGATAAATCTGATAAAGTATTGAAATTGTTCAAAGGAACACTTCCTATTCCACTCACTGCTGAAATCGATATGGGTGGCCATGGCTGCTTTGGTACGGTAGATGACTACTTGAAATTCTTGAGAATATGGCTCAACTTTGGAACAAGCCCTGATACTGGAACGGAGATATTGTCCAGAACAGCTGTTGAATATGCTGTACAAAATCATTTACCACCAGGACAAGTTACTGATTTTCCTATGCCTTTCTTAGACGCGAGTGATGGCTACAGTTTGATTGGTTGTGGATATGGTGCTCATGACTTGGAAACAGGGCGCCCAGCTGGATCTTTGTACTGGGCGGGGCTTGCTAATCTTTACTTCTGGATAGACTTGAAGAACGGATGTGCCGGTTTCTGGGGGTGTCAGATTTTGCCGTTTATGGACGATGCTTGCGTGAAGGGGTTCAAAGAGTTTGAGGCTGCTGTTTACCGGGATTTTCAATCTAAGGCTCCAGAAACCTGACACAATGGCCCCGAAAGGTACATGAAGCTAAGATTAGGTTTGATAGTTGATTTTCCATCACACTAGATTTTAGCCATAACGTGACTCCAAAAAATGAACGAAATGGGTCAATATCTTTGAGCTTGAGTGAAAAAGTATATCATTTGAAGAGTGTAGCCAGTAGTGAAGCCTGAAACAATAAATTTCTTTCCTGTAAGGAAGGAGGGACCAGACTAGACCTGGTAAAATCTGGCGTTCCGAGTTTGCTGCCAAGCATTTGATGACCTACATCGGACCACGTGGACAACGGATCCTATTCCTAATTCTGATAACCTTCCGGATCCCCGGACGGCGTTATTCGGACCAAGGGATTAGCTACACCCTTGCTGGTGCTGATCATCTCCTCTTCCGGAATAAAGAGGTCATTCATGAACCTCCCCCGGGCCGTCTCTCTCTCCAAGTGAGATACAACTTGAGATATGACTACCTGATTAGGAGGTCACCCCCAACGGCTATGCGGGCAATCTCCCGCATAGTCCGTTTCCCATGTTTACCAGTTGAGAGTCTCTCTGCGAGTTCTCCACTGGAAAAGTACTTAAATAGTCGGCCTTTTCCCCATTGTTCTCTAAAAAGCCAGTTCTAGTCGACCTCACGATGAATACAATTGATTTTACGTTTACCGAACCTAACATTTACCTTCGCATATTGTTTCAGAATTATGGTCTTGCTTCTTTATACGAACAAGACCAAGACCAAAGTGAAGTCTTTATTTTTTTAGAAAAACATCAACTTACAGAATATTAGCTGAACTTTTTATTTTATTTTTTATTTTAAAGAAACATTTGTATTGAAGGATGCAACTAGCCAAGACCAGCGACGAAAACTATAGAAAACCTTAACACACTCCCAGATGCGTAACAGGCAACCACACAGGACGCGGGGTACTCCTTAACGTCTTACGGGCCTCAAGCCCCCTACCCAGTACACACCCACATTTTATAATTTGATGTAGCTGGGAATCGAACCCTTGCTATTGGATATGTGAAGCATAATATTTGAATTAACCACCTTGCGCTCTATGCCATACGGACAAGGCTTACTAAAAAGTTAAAATATGCCATGTAAGAGAAGGTTCCTGACTTTGAATTTCTTGAAAAACTCAAAAAAGAAAATCACTTTTATCATTTTACTTATAATGGTAACTACTTAAGAATTTGGAATACACTAACGAAGGCTCTGTGGCCGAGCGGTCTAAGGCGGCAGACTCAAGTTCTGTTATCGTAAGATGCGCGTGTTCGAATCACGCCGGAGTCATTCTTTTTGGAGGTGCAACGCTTGTAGCGTTCTAAAACCTCACCAAGCTGTTGGACATGAAGAAAACTAAGCTCTAAATAACAACAGGAGGCACTCCATGTAGTTCCGTAGACTATTTTTGATGGCTTAAGAAATGGGAATCGGGATATAGCTTGTAACTTTTTCTTACTTTCTACTTTAGGTGCATGATTATGTGGAACAAGAACTTTCCTTGTGTAAGCCCTGGGTCTCGAAAAACGGCATTACAAGCTAGCATACGCCAACGGTTCAATAAAAAGCTTTGGGAATCCTGTGAGTGACGTCTTTGTCTTTTGTGGCAGGGAACTACCCTGTCGACCATTTACATTCGTTGGTCAAAATCGATTTTTGGAGGTAGAGAAACACTTAAACCGTCGAGTAGGACTTCGCAAATTAATATTCTGAAATTTCACTTTGAGCCTCTGGAAGCGTCATGTTTTTTTTTTTTTTTTTTTTCTTTTCTTTTCTTTTTTTCCTTCTGCTTTCATCGGAAAGTGTTGTAATGAAATCTGAAGGATTTTCGTCCTTGCTTAGAGCAAACTAAATGACTGATTTAATTATTACACCTTCAACAGATTTCCTATCAAATGGTGTGTTTCTTTCGATAGTGCTAGGATACTCAGTAAAATCGTGACATTAGAGTACACAGATTTCGGACAAGTGTTACCTAAGAGGCTAGTAAATCGAGTCAGAATGATAAGTGTCTTTCAAGTGAGTCGCTTAGGTCACCCAATGAAATTAGACGAGGTGAAATCTCCAATTACCAAAAAGATGAACCACTATGGTACCTAAGAAAGCATAGCTGGGGTGTGCGGTAGGAATCCCAAGACAAGTTAGTCAGTCGCCTAGCAATTTTACGAGCGACTGCCTGACAAACGCAACGCGGAACCACTAGAAACTATTGATATGGCTCTCAAAGCAGTCGAAATTTTTTCAGTCATCTTCACAAAGAAAAGCAAAGGCTTTCGATGCACACGAAATCGTACTTTCGCATCCGATTTTAGAGGTCACCGTCTTTGTATATACGAAGATTGAAAACCGTCGTTTTCTTTCAATCGTACATCGCTATGTACGATGATGGACGAAAAGGATACAGCACTGGTTTATAGCATGGCTCGGAGAAAATTTTCTAACGCATTAATGCGCAATTCTGGGTGGGTGGACTTGGCTGGTTGGACTTCCTACTCGAGCGAACAGGCAGGTTCTTTAAGAACTTGGAATGGACATTTACTGAAACAGAGCGCTTATACTTGGAAGCGTGGAAGAAGGTAATTCCCAGGACTCGGGATTTCACACCTCCTGACACGTTATACACACCTCAACCTGAGCAGCTCGATCGTTATGTGAGTCGACTGTTGATACTTCTGCGGGATCAGGGCCCAATTCAATTAAGAGAAGATGAATTCGAAGTATTCAAGACCCCTGTCTTCAAATCCTTGAGCCGAAAAAAGCAAGAAGCTTTGCCGCCAATACAGCCTCGTCACTTCAGAGAACTTTGCCCCGAGAGCCGACCAGCGAAAAAATGGCGAAAGTTCTGGAAATATAAGTACAAACTCGAATGGTTGGCGCGAAGAGATACCACAGCCATTCACTTATTCAACTACGGATCGTATGTTCCCCGGCATGACACATGGGAGGATATACCAAATTTCACCAATTGTGCCCATCTAGTGTTGACTCGGAAGCGTTGTTGACCCACCTCTATAATGAGTGTGAGAGTGTTCGCTTCTGGTGGCATAACATAGGCTTCACCACAAACATGAACCTTAGGGAAATGCTAGCCCCTGCAGATACAAGTTATGAAAATTTACGGAACCTCAACTGGTTCGTTAAAGTCGTGAAGAGGGTCTTTTCAGTTCGGTGCCGGGACCTGGAGAATGGTGTAGTTCTTCAGCCCCTACTGAGTAGACTATTGTCTCGGGCACTCCTTCGGACGAATCCGATGGGCCGATGACAGCGGTTCTTCACCAGTAAGATCGAGGAGTTGATCTCATATTGGGCGGGGAATCTTTGGCAGAGTAAATTCTGGAGGAGATCCCCGTGCTTGGGCCCGGCTTAAGCACCTGATGTGAGGTTGCGATCTATTACGGGTGTTTTTCTATAGTGATATAGTTTTTCGTCGCTGAGGGAGGCGCGAGCCGAACTTAGGGGCATCCCTGTAATATGATGTTTCTTTCAAAAGAAAAAAAACAAAACAAAAAAAAAAAAAACAAATGCACTCCCAACTTTTGCGCACTCACTAATGAGCTGGTACGCCCTGTCTATGCGCGGGAATCGGGATCTTATCAGTTGATCGGATCTAAAGTCATATACTGTACTTCGAGTTTGAAGGGAACATATTGAAAAGGCTGGAACGCTGCCAATGGATTACGGAAATGCCATCAAGTCCTTTTTGGACACCGATTTGTATAAAATATCAATGCAGGCTGCTGTGTTTATGCACTTCAAAGATGTGCCCGTTACATATAAATATAAGAATCGAACGGGCCATCTCGCATTGAACAAGGAGGCCGTGTTATGGTTGAAGGAGCAAATAGCAGGATTAAGAAGCTTAAATTTCACGCAAGGCGAAATCTCCTACCTCCGCGAAACCTTGCCCATGCTTCCACTGGAATACTTGAATTCCTTGTACAGTTTCAAGTTGAAACCTGAAAGCCAAGTGAAATACTTCAATGACAAGGAGAACTTGAAGGACTTTTACTTAGAAATTTCAGGTTCATGGTATGAAACCATCCCGTATGAAATTCATGTATTGTCTATTGTTTCTGAGGCGTATTTTAAGTTCGTCGATACTGATTGGAATTACGATAACCAATATGAGTTGGCCACAGAAAAGGCCAACAAGTTACTTGATAATGAATGCGCATTTAGTGAGTTTGGTACCAGACGAAGAAGGTCCATGAGAACTCAGGATATCGTTGTAAGTGCAATTGTGGAGGCCGCGAAGGCTCTTGGCCCACAAAAGAGTAAACTTTTCTTGGGTACCTCCAATGTCGCACTAGCGAAAAAGTACGGGGTGGCACCAATTGGGACAGTAGCCCATGAGTGGTTTATGGGGGTTGCCTCGATTACTCAGGACTATTCTAACGCCAACAAAGCGGCTATGGAGTACTGGCTCCAAACTTTTGGCCCCAAGAATTGCGGTTTGGCTCTCACGGATACTTTTGGTACTGATGCTTATCTCAAAGTGTTCACAAAACCATACACCGATTACTATACTGGCGTCAGACAGGATTCTGGAGACCCCGAGCTTTATTGTCACAAAATTGCCGCTCATTTCAAACTGTTGGGTTACCCAGACTATTCCAAAACGATATGTTTCTCAGACTCTTTAAATGTTGAGAAATGTATCCGATACAAGAAATGCGCAGAGAAAGATGGACTCAAAGCTATCTTTGGCATTGGCACATTTTTCACAAACGACTTCCAGAGCCATAGCTCTATCAACAAAAAATCTCAGCCACTCAACATTGTCATCAAGTTGGCCACAGCTGCAGGCAATCCCTCGATAAAGATCAGCGATAACATCGGGAAAAATATCGGGGATGTATCTACCGTCGAAAATGTAAAAGCGCAATTGGGCTATACGGAGAAAGAATGGAACGAAGGTGATGAGACGAAACGATGGTCTAATGTCCATTGAAGGATTGTTATGGTGTCGCTTACAGACACGATCGCTCGGGCCATTTCGATGTAGGCGTTAAGAATCATGTCGGTACATTGAAATCTACGAAACTGTAGGAATCTGTGAATAAAGAGGGAACAAAAAGGTTGAAGTTCGAAAGTTGCCATTTGTTCTCTGGTACAATCTAGGCTAGCCGTGTTCATTTGAAGCTATTCTCACGCAGGAAGAAGTCGATGATGATCAAGGAGGGCCTTCTTATACTCATGTCTTGCACTATAATATAGCGCAACAAACTTAAAAGTTTTTCATAGCATTTTTTTATTACATAAGCCCAAAAATCTTCATGAAGATAGTTTCGAATTATCCAACCTGGCCCACTTTTCGTGGCTTATTCGGCAAGGCCTTTTGCGCTTTTCTCTCTGATCGAACTGCACTCAGGCACCGATGCTGCACTCACCGCATGATGACGCGGTGCGCTAGTAGGGATCATGTGATGCGTCAAATCACTTTGAAACTGCATCGATTCATTGAATCTACAGTTGTAGATAGATTTAATTCTCTATCTCCTATCATCTGAATTGACTCATAAAATACCGCTACCACACATGACACTCACTTATGATGCGCTTTTAGAGGTGTTGAACGCCGTGGATAGACCCGAGCGCACGGAAATCCAGCAGCAGGCGGAACAACAGCTTAAAAGTTGGGAAGTTGAACCAGGATTTCACTTCTTACTACAGGAAATTTACCTCAAGACCGAGTTACCTTTGCGGGTCCGGTGGATGGCTGTGATCTGTTTCAAAAACGGCGTCGAAAAATATTGGCGTACGTCTCGCACAAATGCCATAAGCAAAGACGAAAAAGCACAGATTCGGAACCGAGTGTTTGATCTTCTTGACGAGAAAAATAGCCAATTAGCGATACAGAATGCCCATGCAGTTGCTCGGATTGTTCGTTTCGATTTTCCTTCAGAATGGCCAGACTTGTTTGACCACATCAGCAGGAGCTTGGAAAGCCTCGTCTTCGTGAAGAACAACCTAATTGCTGCTAATAATTTGTTGGTGATATTGAACCAGGTCGTCAAATCAGTGGCAATGGTTAGAATCGGACGAGCACGCCATGCATTTCAAAGTAAGGCCCCACTTCTCTTACCAGTGTTAGTGAAGCTGTACATGAAATTATTTCATGCGTGGACAACTTCAATGGACTTAAGTGTCATGGAAATTTGCTACATGTGTCTCAAGAATCTCAGAAGAGTGATTCCGGAAGGGTTCGAACAGCCTCATAAGAACCAAGATATTACTGAATTTCTCAAGACATCCATAGGCCACTTACAAGTTCTTGTCTTGGAGCACGAGAAGTTCACATCTGAACTTCTTGAGAAATTTGTCAAGTCCTACAGCAAGTTGTACGTGAATTTGATCAATAGCAACCCAACAGGCTTTATTCTCACGCCTTGCTCGCAGGAAATTGTCTCGACCTTTATGTCTTTACTTCTGAAAAAGGCCGAGGACATTTACAACAGTTCAGAAGAAAATGACTTCTGGGAAGCCTTGGCTCTCAAAGGATTTTTGATCCTCAAGAAAATGGTTGCCTACGTGTACAAACAAGGTGCCGTGACTTTGAAACAAAGGAATGATAAAGACGAAGTCAACCATGCAATTGCACTTTTGAAAACACAACTCTTCACGCCGCAGGTCATAGTTGAACTTTGTGACTTGATCATCAACTACTATTTGCGTCTTAAGCCCTCAGACTTAGAAAGTTGGCTCCTTGAACCGGAGGAATGGACCAATGAGGAGCTCAGCTCAAGTTGGGAATATCAAGTGAGACCATGTGCGGAAAATTTCTATCAAGACCTCATCAAATATTTCAAAAACGATCTCTCTGATTACGTTTTGAACAAAATTTCGAATGGTTTGGCAAACAATGAATCCTTGGAGAATATTTTGATTAAGGACTCTACGCTTTGTACCTTCCAACTCTCGTCAGACTCAATTGCCGATAAAGTCTGCTTTGATGACTTGCTTTTACAAGTTTTTATCCCAGAGGGAATGAGAAATGACCATGTTGAAAACAAGATTATAAAGAGAAGAATCTGCCTTATCATCAGCACATGGGTGGTTGTAGATTGCTCCCGTCAAAGTAGGATTGAAATCTACAAGCTCTTACTCAGTTTTATGGAAGCAAGGAACAAAATCAACGACAAAGTTGTGAAAATTACAGCTGCGCAGAGCTTGAGAACCGTTATTAACGACTGGGACTTTGTCAAGCAGGATTTCCAACCCTTTCTTAAGGATTTCGTGTCTCTGCTAATCATCATGTTGACTGATCTCTCATTCACAGAGTCCAAGCTTTACATATTGGATACTTTGGCAGCTCTATTGGAACGGTGTAACCCATTGGTTGATCAAGCAACACTTATCAGTATTTTACAGATAGTTCCGCAGTATTGGGAGAATTCCGAGTCTGAAGGCAACGAAGAGTCTATTCTTAAGACGTCATTGCTCAGAGTTTTAAAAAACTTGGTGATTGCGTTGAACCAGAACTCGATGGAAACACACCCCATTACCATTCCACTCATCAAAAGTTGTTGTACCCATTCCTCCGAATATTACTATGTTCTTTCTGAAGATGGCTATGAGTTATGGTTGGCAATTCTTCAGTACTATCCTTCTAAAACTGCTGTCAATCCTGAATTGGTCGATTTTTTCAGTCTTGTTCACACAGCACTTGTTGAATCAACTGAAATTTTGACGACGATTCTCTCGATCATTAGATCTTACGCGCTTTTAGTACCCAAGGTATTCGACTCTGAATACGGGATAGAGGTCTTTAGAGTATTATCAGGATACATCTCCACAATGCGCGACGATGCGTTTGATGCATTTATTTCATTGATGGACATTTTATTTCTTCTGCAGAGCGAAAACGGACAGTTTGTTACTGGTCTTATTGATAGTGGCTTGATGAACGGAATGATCAATTACGCCCTCGACGATCATCATAGCATCATCAACGCGAACAAAATATTGTCTGTGAATTCGAGATTGGCGACCAAATCGCCTGGCGCGTTTTTCCAAATTTGCGACCATTTGTCAATTGATATTGCAAAGCTCATGGATGTGTGGGTGTCGTACTATAAGAACAACGGAAACCCCAGTAACAAGAAGGTCAACCTCCTTGCACTCTTATCTCTTCTTACTTATGCGACACCCAAGAATATGCAAGACTTTGGCAAATATATCGCCGTGGTCCTCCGTCAGTGCTTTTTGTATTTGGAAGAAGTTCAAGAGGAGGCATCAGGAAACAGCAAGGCGTACGAGGGCGACTATGTTTACACTGAGGTTGACAACTATGCATATCTTGATCCCGACATTTCACCGCATGGAGAGAAAATTAGATACCAAAGCTTGCTCGAAACCTCGGATCCAATATTAAACACCAACCTACGGTCGTTTATGAGGGACAACACACTCAAATTGAGGCTGGAAACTGGCGATGAAGCATTCAATGCCTTAATGTCATTGAATGATCAATACACCAATGAAAAACTTCTGGAATTAGTTTCCTAGAGGAAAGAGTGACATTTTTTTCGAGCTTATAGATCAATCTGAAGCTTGTTATATTTCCGTGGATAGAAGGAGTCATGCGCTGTAATTGGCTACAAGGCCTGTGTCGCACAAATTCTGCCCTTCACATGCCGGTGCGATATAGATCTCACTGAGGTCAAAATCTTCCTGGTTGAGCAAATGGCACCTTGAGTCCACATAAATTCGAGAAAGCATGTTTATTGGAATATTGAAGCTAATAAGAAACAATCACAAAAGCCATGGCTGGTCTTCCCAATCCCAGCTGACGAGAAACTTCAGCATGTGTGGCCTCCTTCGCCAGACGTCACAACAGAAAAAGACAGTTCAAGATAACCTTCATCGACTTCATCGTGAGCAGCAGGAAAAAATGAAATATCGCAATCGAAGTGCAGCTTACTATTCGGGGTCTGTGATTATGTTTTTCACCGGTCTTTCCTGCGTGGCCGTGCCATTCTATAGATTTCTTTGCAAAAGGACTGGCTGGGGAGGTACGCCAATCACCGATAATCGCGTATTCACGCCAGATAAGGTGATCCCAGTCGAAACAAATAAGAGAATAAGAATCACTTTTACATGCCAGGCATCGGGAATTCTCCCTTGGAAATTCAAGCCGCTCCAAAAAGAGGTGTACATTGTGCCTGGTGAGACTGCTTTGGTATTTTATAAAGCAAAGAATTTATCTTCAGAGGATATTGTCGGCATGGCCACATACTCTGTGAGTCCTGATCAAGTGGCACAGTATTTCAACAAGATCCAGTGTTTCTGCTTCGAGGAGCAAAGGTTAGCTGCAGGGGAAGAGGTTGACATGCCAGTGTTCTTCTTCATCGATCCAGATTTCGCAAAGGACCCTGCAATGAGAAATATCGATGATGTAGTTCTCAACTACTCCTTCTTCAAGGCCTCGCATCAGGATGGAACCTTGACCCCGGTCCCGGCAGGTTACGTAGAGTTGAAATCAGCATAGATGGGCGTGACACGAGTATCATGTAAATAGAATCAAAAGAGATCATGCTTGCAGTATTTATGCAAAATAACATATTAGATTCAATTTGTATATTTATGGAGAATTAAAGATATGGGCGGAGGAAAAAAGGTTCGTTAGGGTAAAGAGATCTTCAGATTAGAGCCTCCGGGAGAGGGTGTGCACTCACAAGAGAACTGCATTCCGCTCTGTTGGTAAAACACTACCGCACACAATCCGCTTCAAAGTTCAGATCACATTATCAAAAAGCCACAAGGCACGGAAGAAAATGGTGCGTTCAATGACCAGACATTCTTTCTTTGGAATAATATTAATGATACTAACATATACAGCAACACGGAGTCAAGAGAGTACATTTATCAGAACAGGCCCGCAAGTGGAAAGTTGAAAAAGACCGTGCGAAAATCGCCAACTACCGGGCTCTTACAAAGAGGGTCTTGGACGGGAAGGCGAACCAGACTTACAATAAAGATGCACTCCAAGATACCACCACCATCCTTGGGCTCAATCCAGAATTCAATGCTGTGTGGAATTATCGCAGAAAGATATTCTCAATATTAATATTGGCAGGACAAATAGATGCAATCGAGGCCCTCAATAATGATCTCCACATGTCGATGGAAATGATGAAACGGTTTCCCAAGTGCTACTGGATATGGAATCACCGAAGATGGTGTCTTGAGACATTGGATAGCATGAATGGCGCCAACTGGGAACGTGAGTTAGCGATCGCGCTGAAAGTTTTGCTGATGGACAGCCGTAATTTCCATGGGTGGCACTACAGACGATATGTGGTGGATCAGTTAGAACGGAAAACACATAAAATGGAAGTGAATAGATGGCAGAAAGAACTTACCCTCAATTTGCAAGAGTTTGATTATACTACAGAGGTGATAAACAAAAGCACATCCAATTTCAGTGCTTGGCATAACCGCACAAAGTTGATCCCCAAAATATTCAAGCTCTTGAGAGAATCTTCTGGTGACGTGGACAAAACTGGAGATCTAGCTCAGAAGAGAAAATCAATCGACATTTTTGATGCATCGTTGAATCTTTTAAAGCACGAACTTAACCTAGTCAAAACTGGTATGTTCATGGATGCTGATGATACATCTGTGTGGCTTTACATGCAATGGCTTCTTACTGACACTTTGTTTCTCGAAAGTGTCACCAAAGAATCATACTTGGAAATTCTTCGCCAACAATTAAAAGACGTCAATGAATTGAACGAACTCGAAAAGGAGGACAGCATTGATGGGTGTGAGAATGTATGGTGTCTAAAAACCATCATATTTCTTCGAGTTTTGATCGCTCGTGCAAACAATGAAGCTTCCAACATCGGGGAAGACCAGGAAATTTCACGAGCTTTGAACTTGCTAGTAAAGTTGGATCCATTGAGGAAGGGCCATTATATCGACCGAATTCTGGGAAAAGCTTCACTAATCCCCTGAAGAGTAAATACCACCATACTCTTTGATTCTAAGCCCCAGAAAAACGAGAATTTTTTTTTTTTGTTTCACCGGGCTGTTCTTGGATATGTTGAAACTAATGAGCGGGCATAATGTCATTAGTTATTGTGATTGTTCTGGTGGTCGATAATATTAGACATTGAACCAATTAAACAGATTCAAAAATTTGGAAGAAATAAGCTATGACGAAACTACCTCAAGTGAAATAACATCCTCTTCAGATTTTTGCATTGACCACGTTTAGTCCGAAATGTACCCCACAATTCATGAGGCTGCCCCACATACAGTACAGGTGGGTTTCCTGTTCTGGCAATTTTTTTCAGTTCGCGTCTACTTTCGGTAATCGGCTTTGGTTTTACTCGCGCTATAGTAGGCTACAAAGGAACACATCGAAGACCGAAGATGGGTATTTGGCCGAGTGAAATACTTGATTTTCAGTTTTCTTTTAATACACATTTGCATAAATTGCCACTTCACAATGACTACGAAGCGAGACAAATTCACGCTTTACTGGCTTAGTGATTCCAGATCTCAACGCATAATGTGGATGTTGGAGATTCTCCAGTTGGACTACGAAGTTGACATTTTCGTTAGGGACCCAGAGACTTGGAGAGCACCGCCGGAACTATTTCATGTTCATCCTCTAGGGAAAGCGCCTGTTTTAGAAATCCAATTCGCAGATGGGAGATCAAACCTTCAGTTGGTTGAGTCAGGTTTGATCGTGCAGTATCTTTTAAACCACTACGATCCTCATAACATTCTTAACCCAAAATCAGACGATGACCGGCTATCAGTTGACTATTACATCCACTACACAGAGGGCACACTTCAGCCCATCTTGACGTCCATGTTGATAAACACTTCGGCAAAGAGAATCGCTCCACTTGGTTTGAAGACAGTAGCAAAGCTAGTGACGAAGGGGTTGAATAATGGATACTATATTCACGAATTCAATTTGAATCTTGCCTATCTAGATGGCAAGTTGCGTCAGCAAGGGACAGGGTTTTTTGTGGGCAATAAACTTACAGCCGCTGACATCATGCTCTCTTTTCCCATCTATGAAAATCTTTTTGATAACGAAGCAGGGGTGCAGGAATGTTCAGGAGAAACTCAGCTATACAAGAAGTATCCTCAATTGAGTGCATGGTGTGACAAGGTTAAAAATGACCCTATTTATCTGAAGATCACCCAAGCCATGGCACTGAGAGTGGAAGATATAAAGTCACAGAGAAAAAGAAGATAATGACGCGGTACATCGATAATATAAGGAATATTCAAAAACAGGTTCCTAGTTAGGACATTTATCTATTTATGAAAACAAGATTCAATTCTCCAACCCCAATGCTTGCCTTTGAGACTTGGAAGCAGGATCAAAGTACGGAACTTCAGCCAAAGCCGTAACGCGGGTTCCGTGTCTGGACTGTTTGCCCTCATGATCCCATACAGCATTGTGATTAGCAATCCTGTTGTCCCAAATTGCGGAGGTGCCGTATCCCGCTTTTGATTTCCAGTTCCATCTCACTTGAATATCCAAGTTCTTCTCGTACACGTTGAACAAGTATTCCAACATAAGTTTGGATTCTGCTGGCTCCAAACCAACAATGCGCACTGTCATCGATCTATTAACAAACAAGTACTTCCACCCGGTGGCAGGATGAGTTCTGACAATTGGATGCTCCCTTTCAATGTGCTTTGGGCCTGATAATGGGTTTTCTCTGTCAATGTAGCCATGAGCAGAGCGATAAATTGCAGTTTTTCCATCCAAAAATTTCTGGAACGCGGGAGACAATTTGTCATAGGCAGCATATCCAGAAGCCCAAAGGGTGTCTCCACCAACGTCTGGGATGGTATCGTTGTGCAAATGAGTGATTCCAGCAGGCTGGAACTCGTGCACCAAATCGGCATGCCACTGGCTATTACCTTTCGAGTGTTCTCTAAACGTAAGAGGAAGACCATAAAAATGCCGTGCATAATCCTGCCAAATAACACTTATTCCAGCTAAGTCAGAGCCATCTGCTCCATTGGGAACTCTCGGCACTTGTGGATGAACTTCGACTTGGCCCCAGTACTTACCCAATTCCAATTGTCTTTGGGGAGATAAATCTTGGTCCTTGAAGAAAACAACGACCCTTTCAGCAATCAAGAGAGCCAACTCATCTTTTTGCTGGTCGTTCAAGTCTGCGAGTTGCAACCCCACAATTTCAGTTCCAATATGAGCAGTCAAATCGTTGACTTCTTTCGCCGCACCGAACAAAGCCTTCTTCTCTGGATCAGCATTTTTGCCGCGTTCAATATAAGGGATTTCCTTTTCACGAACCGCGTAAGCCTCATCGAGGAATATGGGGATCTCATTTCTCTCAGGCACTTTAGGGTATCCCTTAGATAAATCAATTCCATGCTTTTCGAGCCTCTTTCTGGCCGTTTCCGGCAATTTTTCAAGCCAGGACGCATCAGACCCTGTTTTGACAGCCCTTCGGTATTCAGCTCCACCAACAATATTTAACTTCGTCAACTTGTTGACGATAGAGGTGTAATCCTCAGAAGATTCCAGCAAAGTAGTGGTATCAGCAGATGCTGCGGCGACTGTGGGAACCATAATATCTGAAATATAATAATTTAAGCAACATGTGTGAAATCATTTTGATGGTGAATTTAGAAACTTTATACTTTCCGTGAACCGCAAATTAGTAAGCCTTGATTTAAAGTATGGCAAGCCACAGTT
Source organism: [Candida] golubevii (assembly GCA_030582695.1). Lineage (NCBI taxonomy): Eukaryota > Fungi > Ascomycota > Pichiomycetes > Serinales > Metschnikowiaceae > Metschnikowia > [Candida] golubevii. Next base: position 184,924 of record JAJMGV010000016.1, on the reverse strand, counting down.
TTTTGCACCCAATATCATGTTGGAAGCACGTGCGCTTTTTGAACTCCGCATTACCACTTTCCAAATTGTGGCGCGTATCGATCTCGAGCATCCTTCTAAAGCCATAAAGACGATGGAAACAATAAAATTGCTCAAGTGAGAGTTAGTTTGATTCCATTTCACTTTTAATGAGTTCCAAGAATCAACAAAACAAAAACAATAACAGTAATTCAGTAAGCATTTGGCGGCTGTTCAAAAAAATCAGTCTTGGCAATTGTGGCTCTCCCACAATGCTCTGATTATGTATTTATCAGTCGCAAATTGGGGAGATACACTTCAAGATACTCGCGGAAGTGTAATTTTATAGTTTCATTCATCAAGTAATGGAAAGCCCCGCTCTGTGCACAAACACAGTTAGTAGTAACACGCAGCAAGATGTATGAATAATGACAAGGGGAGAATCAAGTTGACATGAAAGCATCAATCGTGTCGTTCACACATTTATTCTACAACAGCCGTGCATTCAATACATGGCGCCAGTATATTTGATGCTTGATAAAAAGCGGAACAAGCCGGAAAACCCAATAACCGGTTAGACCAGTGACTTAATCTAACAGTGACAGTAAAACCTGAAACCATTCATGGATGATAATCTCCAGTAATATCTGAATTTACAGCGTCTTACGGCCTTCTGTGGACCAGAAATACGAGATGGCGGTCATTCCCACCAGAATAATAACAGACCAAGAGAGCTAACTGTGTTTTAGTAGATTGCGCTGAGATTTTCAATCTCATAGTCTATCCAAGTAGCCATACAGTTCTGGTCACGATTGGGGCCTGGATCAAATAATCCAATTTGGCACCCCCTTGTGGTATCTGTATTGGGACAATGGGTGTATGGGTCATGATAATACCCGATATCTCTGAACCAGTGTATTTTCTTCTTGTCAGCAAAGAGAGCCAATCCCAAGGAATGTACTGGAGCGTCACCCCAGCGCTCATAGTAAAACTTACCGGTTGCGTCCAAGTGCTTAAACCAATTTGAATAGGCTTCACCCCGGAAAAAGTCCATGTCGGCAATCTCGAAGTTTGACCAAAAATGGCACGTAGAATAACCGTTAGCCACTTCTGCATGTATCGGATTTTGCTGGTTCTCGGTGATCCATTGAAATGCCCCATTTCGGTTAACATACTTGTAGTTATTACCAGAATTGAGGAACTTAAGAGTTTCCGGTAATAAAGTACGCACACTTTGACGGGCGTCATACAAATTTATCGTGAATCCGTATATCTTCTGTGTCCCAGCCAAGTACTTGAACACATCATAGTTAAGGTCAGTGTAAAACCTTACCTTCGGCTCAATTCTCCAATAGTACTTGTATTTTTGAAGCTGGGGTAGATCTTGAAAAAGACCTGAGTAGAATCGACACATATTGTGATATGAACCAAGCTTTGCGTAAGCAATGTTCTCACTTTCCAATTGATCCATGGCAATTCTCTCTCGCTCAAGATCGATCGACGCAGGCTTATCCCAAAACTCTGGAGGTATATGAACAAACTCCACAGGGGCCTTAGTGAGACTTCGAACACTAATCATAAACTCATCATTGAAAGGTTTATCATTGAGAAATGTGTAAGGATACCGAAACTTAGCGTTGAAACGCTTCTCGAATTGGCGCATTGCGCTCCTTATTCCTGATATTTCATTATTCCTGACTAATGCTATAATTGTGGCATTCTCATGTATGTATGCCAGCACATCACGGGGTGGCCTGATAGTATCCATATCGAAATCCTTCGGTTCGTGAATCTTTTGCGCGAGCACTTCGTCGTAAACCTGCTGGTTCTGGGCCAATATCTCTTTTGGCGTGCCTGTCTTCGCCGGGATGAATTTAAACTGCACGTTCTGAGGCGAGATGATTTTTCCGGATCTCAGGGGTATCAAGGATTCAGTGGCACTATCGAACAATGCAAGTACATTACCGTACTTGGTATCTATTATTGAGGTGTCGATTTTCCCATGATAAAGTAATGTAATGAGCACAACACCAAACACCATAAGAGGTACAAGAACTTTCACCAATATCCGGGGTAGCTTGTGAGACAACAAGAATATCATTCAACTTTAACTTACTGCGGGAGACGGTTGTTCTGAATTGGGTTGATTGATTTGCAGGTTGATGTAGCGCAAGTTTGGTGCCTGGTTTTGAGTACGAAAACTTACTTATTAGTTTCGCCAAGTCTAATTGAATATTCCTGCCGGCATCTGGACCACTCACACAATGAAGGTGGTGTGTACCGCGCATACGTGCGATAAGTTGTTTTGATTGAGTTTTTCATACTCAAAATTCCTGTGCGAGTCTTGAGTCGGAGTCCAAAATGAAAGATTCCGAAAACACTGGCCACAAGACATCGGTTCTCATCGCTCAAGTTGTGCTGGCAAATTTATGTTTTCTAATTTGTTGTATACGTTCACGACTAGTTTGCGTCGCCCATTTTGTTGAGAGACCAAGCCGCCTATGCCGGATGAACATCGAAGTTGTTCATATAGGCTTTCTACTGCATAGGTCACTCTTAGAGGTCTTTACGTCCTTCTCCACATGACCAGTCATACGTAGTCTTCCGGGCAAGTTCTAGGCCTGTAGTGACCTGTATGGAATGTCCATCTCCAAAATACTTAATGGTGATGAAATCTCACTCTTGAGATTAATGGATCTCTACCTTTTCTTACGGACACCTAACACTTAACTATGTTAGTTTATTCCTACAGCCCCGAAGTACTCTTAACGGCTATGGCTGAGTCTTAAGATACAATTGACAACTCATCCCCCTCCTTAGAGAGACTTCCCTTTGGATTACTTCTCTGAGCGAGGAACGGTCCCTACGTATCGCTACTAGCGTGGTCTGAGTTGCCTGTCAAGCTCTAACTAAGATCCACCCTTTCGGGACATGTCTAAGGTATGAGACTTGATTGAGGCTCTTCTGCTCTGTATACGTGAGAGTCTCCCTCATGAATATTTCAGGACATACACGTGACTACATCAGTGCAGTATTCCTCTCAACAAAGCTCGCCAGTTACGTGGCTGCAAAAAGGGCCCACGCAAACTTTGTAGAAATCTCCGAGACTATGTAGGCACTTTCTGTTGAAATGTAATGGAAACGACGTGTTAAATGCGTTCCCAAACCTAATTCCTTGTATTATACTATTCTATAGATAAAAAGAAAAAGCAGAGATCTCTCTTCCGCATCGGGTGAAAGATTTTCACCTCGAGAAGGAATCGTCGTGCATGTACCATATTCACGGTGCTCGCACCCCGTTTTTATCGGAAATTGCAACACTTTCTCCCTTGATTTTTCAGAAGAATTGCGCTTGAATTTGGACTGAGAACATTTAAAGTTGAAGATTGCAATCACTTTAGCGTTCGATACCAAGAAGTAAGGTGGAAGAAGTAAAGTAAGCTTGACTCAACTCTGGCCTTTTAGGGGATGATTGGCCAGATCAAGGCGGAGATTACAAGAGTAGTTGCACTTTTGAAACAGAGACCTATTCTAAAATTTGAATACTATCTGCAATGAATCCATCAATAAATTTTGGATAGATTCATATGAACCACTCATAGATCTTGCGCTGGTGAGATTAAGTGTATTTAACCGGAGTCGGAGGACAGTTAAACAGTCGGAACTTCGCGACTCCTTTTTTTTTTTTTCTTTCTTACACTCAAGATCTACCTTATCGCGCCTTGCATCAACATGTTCGGCGGTTGAAAGATTTGCAAGCTTCAAACGACCGAATGATCTTTTCACGGATTGCCAACAGTCTGGCGTTGCATTTCTCCATTCGACATCTTTGCAAACTCCCTCCCCATGATACTACGCTTGCAAAGTTTGTGTTTCCCTCTGCCACACACTCAATCATAGAAATCACGCAAGAAACACCAAAAACAGTTACCCTTCATGGTCATTTAGATAAAAAGCCGAGGATCCAGGCAAAAAGAAGTTTTGCTGAGTTGCGAGATGTGAATGGAGATACGATTCAATTACTCTTATCTCCCGAATATACCGACGCTGATGTCTTCTCCCAACTCGAGAAAAGTGGACCAGAGGATGCTGTCAGCGTGAGTGGATTTGTCAAAACAAAACAGGCGAAGGCTGGGCTGAACGAAACTGAGTTTGAACTTGTTGTCAATCAGTTTCAAACACTAAACTCCGCAGGAGTCGAAGCGGCTCGTTTGGACAAGCTTAAGCACACGGATCCAGGCGAAATTCCAACAAAGTTTCGTTATCTACAACTCAGAACCCCTTTCTACCAGAATGCACTCAAGACAAGAAGTAAAGTAGCCAATGTTGTGCGTAACACGCTACTCAATTCCCACAATTTCACGGAAATCGAAACCCCTCTATTATTCAAATCTACACCCGAAGGTGCCCGTGAATTCTTGGTCCCCACTCGTTCCCCCTCTCGGTTCTATGCACTTCCACAGTCACCACAGCAGTATAAGCAAATATTAATGAGCTCTGGGTTCCACCGATATTTTCAATTCGCAAAGTGCTTTAGAGATGAGGATCTTCGTGCAGATAGACAACCCGAATTCACCCAAATAGACTTAGAGTTAAGCTTCATCAATTCTAAAGATCAGGTAATTGCGATTGTTGATGATGTGATACAGAAAATTTGGCGAGAGGCTTCCTCTTCTTCAATGTACCGCTTAGGAACTGATGGGTACCTACACGAAATATCAAAGGGCGTAGATTCTTCAACTAAATTTGAAAAAATCACTTATGATGAAGCATTGGCAAAGTTTGGCATCGATAAACCCGATTTACGTTCGTGTTTGGAGTTTGTTGAATTGTCTGAATTTTTCAAACCTGGAAAAAATATCGAGCGATTCCCGGTTGTGGAGGCTTGTATACTCAAAGGAGCATTTTTGCCGGGCCAACCATTCAAGATCCCGCATTCCATGATGGATTCTTCCAGCTACCCAAGACGGAAGCCCATAATCATGAAAATAAACAATGACGAGGATGCAAAACTCTGGTTTGAGAAATTGTGTGAGAAGGGTCTCTTAAATAAAAAACCAGGATTCTCTGCTGAAATGTTGCGGGAAAAACTTTCCCTTGCAGTGGGCGATGTAATTGCTTTCTCGAGTAGAGCAGAATTGACTTATGAAAACCCCACGCCCCTAGGGAAGTTTCGACAGCTCGCAATTGAACATTTCCCGAATCGGTGGAATCGGCCTATACTTTTAAAAAATGGCGATTTAAAAACAGACTATGACATTAACTCTATATTTGTTGGGCTGTGGGTTGTCGATTTTCCTCTCTTCAGCCCCAATGAAATTGAAATTGAAGACAGCGAAGAGTTTCCAATCTACTCATCTGATTCTTTGCTGGCGACACATCATCCGTTTACAATGGTGAAAAGTGAAGATTACAGTCTTCTCGAAAGTGACCCCCTCAAAGCAAAAGCTGAGCACTACGATCTCGTGATAAACGGCGTGGAAGTCGGCGGAGGCTCCAGAAGAATACATGATCCAGAATTACAGAGATATGTTTTCCAGAACATTCTCAAAATTAAAAATTATGAGGATCTTTTCGGCCATCTTCTTAAGGCATTACTGTTGGGATGTCCACCTCATGCTGGTCTTGCTTTAGGATTCGACCGTTTGTGTGCTATGCTTGTCGGTAGTGCGAGTATCCGTGACGTGATCGCATTCCCTAAAAATCTGTCTGGATCAGACTTGGTGGTTGAAAGCCCTACGGACGTTTTGGAAGATAGGCTAGCGGAATATCACATAAAAAAACTATAACCTTGTACATAGAAGGAAACTAATAACGATCGCGGCCTCTCATTCTTTGCTTTTTTTTCTCAGCATAGGCCATGTCTTCAGCTTTTCTTTTCTGCCGTTCTTCCTGGTACTGTTTTTGCTTGAATAACTCCTCCATTTTCAACTCAATGGGCTTCTTTTGCGTTTCGCCACTCGTAGATTCATCCTTTGTGGCGTAATACTCCTGTTCTTGATCCTTCACCAAAGTCTTCCAATCATATTTCTTTCTTGTAAACAATTCCATGGACCAATTCTTCCACACTAGCCGGCCATAGGTGCTTTCCTTCACCTTATGAGAGTTAGCCATCAACTCAGAACCAACTCTGTCCTTATACATGGGTAAAAGAACAGTAAACTCCCAGAGTTTATCCACAATGTGAGATCCATATGAATTGCATGCTAATTCGCAAATATGAGAGGAGAATATGTTCAAGAACTTTTTCCTCCTGATCATTATATCTTTTGGCTCTCCTTCAGAAGCGGGTATTACCGTTAGTGCGTGTTCAACAACGTGAGAAAAGACTCCATGGAAACACATTTGCATAAACCTTTCTGATGACAAGGCCATGAAGTTGAGCCAAGAACAAACAACAAACAGATAGTCATATTCCATCAATTTCTCAATAAACAAAGCTCTCCGTCTCTCTTCAGCAGTTGGCCAATCGTCACGCGTATTACCCAATGTGGAGCCGGTTAACTGGAGCACGTTCTCAAAAAACTCGGTAGTAGTATCGTCACTTGGGTCTTCGACGTTGTAGTTTGGAGCAAATTTTTGGAAGAGCTGGCGTACAAGGTCATCTTTGCCGTAGTTGAATCTTGACATCGAAGCCTCAATCACAGACTTGCCAAGATCAATGTTTTCGTTTTCGGAAATTGATACTAAACTTGAGATTTCCGGAATGATTTGATCAAGAATGAACTCAACCTCTCCTGCTTTCAATTTGAGCAACAATGCTTGGATGATGTAGACTCCAGTGGTGGCCCTCTTGGCCAACTTCAACACTCGGTCTTTGATGTATAGCCTGTACAATCGTTCAATGTACTTCATTCTAGCACCGTCATTCTTGATTATTGCCTCGAGAAAATGCAGACCAACACTGTCAGACAAAAGGTATTCCACAAAAGCTTCTTCTTTGGGATCTTTGTCATCTTTCTCCAGCTTGAAAATCAAATGCCACACGGGACGATCTCTGTCGAAAGTACCCTCGACTCTTAATATGAGTTGGACGACAGGCGAGGCGATTTTGTGAATGGCCAATTCGCGAGCTGCCTTAGTATCAAGAGGCGTCAGAATAGTCAAGATGATTTTCTTGAGCTCTTCTTTAAATGATGGAGGCACTTCATAGGCACGGTTAAAGTCATCGTTGTCCTTGATTTCAATCATCTTTCTGGCGATCTTGGACTTTTTGGATCGTAAAACAGAGTTTGCCATTGTAGTAGAGGGCAACTCTTTGGCTGAAACAACTAGAAGAATAATCCTCATGACATGCGACGCATATTGGTGGATGATCATTTCTGACCAATAAGGAGCAAACAGAGCAAGCATCTCTTTGAACATTGACTCGATTGTTGTCAGAACAATAAGCTTGTCTTCTTCAGTAGTAGAATTATCTAATTCCATATCCTCGATGCTAGCATCATTAGCAAGTTCTTTTTCAATCAATGCGGCACTTCTCACAAGAAGAGTTTCAATTACATGAGACGAGTATTTGTGGTGAGCCAAAGCTGGAAAATGACCTTGGAATTGATGAAATAGATGCTTCAATTGACGATCTGAAGCATGAAGAACAAGTCTTTCCATGAGCTTCGAGCAAATCTGATTAGTAACTAACTTGAGCTCTTTTCCTCGTGCCTCCTCCAACACTGAGCGTATAAAGCCGGCTCTCTCCTCATCAGAGTCAAAAGCATTGACATTTAGTGTTGATTCCGCTTGTTTAAAGTAATCGATTTCACTGGCATCTACCAAACCATAGAAAACAGAGCTGAATTCAGACTTGGTTTGCTGACTTTCGTCATTGGCTTGAGAAGATTTCTCGGTCTCATGTTTCCTCTGGGAATGTGTTTCGTCTTTTTGTTCTGAAGATCGTTCTCTGTAGGCATTATTCTGCCTTCTTCCTCTTTGCTTAGCCATGACCGTTTGCCGGATATATCTTGTGTTGATTTAGCTCTGATTAGAAGTATGCAGAAAAGTAAACTAAGCGATGAGGTTGTGCATAACGCGCAAAAGCTCTCAGTATTAGCTATTAGCGCACCAGCAAATCGACAGAGAACATTTGACAATTGATATATTCTCGCTGTAATTATTCTAGGAGAACATGACGTCTGGCATTAACTAATCTGCAGAACGGTGAGAATCTGAATGCCTTGTGTTCTCTAGTGGGTTGTTTATTTTGTGTGAAGAGAGCTACAATAAAGAAACGATTGACGTTGTGTTTCGGTGAGCGACCTTTCTACTTGTTGCCGTCCTCAATGACTCAGATCTTACAATTAGCAAAAGAATGCCCACGAAAGAAATATAGGCCTTGAATGAAGACGCACGATTGGAGCAAAATAATACGTATTATACTTCCGTTAATGTCTGAAATTCTTAGGAGGGCGAAATCAATGGCACTATAACTTGGCTTTGGTCTCAACTTCATGCGCCTTGATGTGGAGGGGTCTTTCGGTAATAAGCTTATTCCACTCGGCCAACCTTGGAAAGTCTTTTCTTGGGTTGATATCAGCACCAATGTCCTCAAACCTCTTTGGATTAGAGAAGAGGTTGTCGTTCACTGGGAAGTCTAAGATGAAGTCAGCACCAGACAACTTGTTACCCACAAAGTACCCGCCGCCTTTTCTCTCCAACTGGTCATTCAAGAATTTATAAGCAGTTTTGACTTTCTTCAAGTAAAACTGACTGTTTATTTGACCTGTGATAAACTTGACAAGCCAACTGGTACCCCATGGAGCTCTCTTTACTGCAAAAGCACTGACCAAAAGGGAAACAACGTGTGGCTGCAAAGTGCCCTCAGAAAAGTGCAAGTAATAATCAACCAAAACCTGGTCTCGCTCGTTTTCGGGCTTAAACTTTCCCTTTGGATCGTAATGAGCAAGCATATACTGCACAATTAGACCCGATTCGGCCAAGGTGATGGGCTCAGTTTGACCCGGTTTGAACACCTGCACAACTGGAGACAAGCCAAGTGGCCAAACACTTTTCAATTCTGGAGGAGCCAAGAAATCTGGTTTTCTTTTGTAGACCTTGATCTCATAATTAATGCCCAACTCTTCGAAGAGCCAGACAATTCTGGATGCCCTGGATTCATTGAGGCTAATCCTTGTTAGTACGGAAAATTTGGCAGCTTTATTGCATTCACGACCATTGGGCAATTGTCACATACTAGTGTAAAACAATCTTGTCTTCAGACATGCTTTCTCGTTTTTGAATATTACTCGAATAAAGATCGATCTACGGAAAGTGGAGAAGGTTGGCTTTAAACGAGAGGACCGAAGCCTCGCGTTTCGCGTGCTTGCTCAACGCGGACTCATGCTACCGGCGCACGTGAAATAGAACCGAAAGCCGGTAATGATAGCTGCCATTGGCTGATAACTAGGTTTGATGTTAAGCGGTAAACATGAACGTAGAAGAATTTCGAAACCCACAGTCGACCCTAGCTTTAGAAAAGTAACAAAAAAAAAAAATCTCGTATCCTTTCGGTTTATAGTAACTTTTGCGGCACTTCATTCGCCGGTCCCTCATGCATTAATTTTCTTTCTACTTCCCTTGCAAACCTTCTAGCAGTACAGTTACCGTGCGCGAGATGAGATGGGTGCGACAGGAAGAGTTGAAAAATGAAGTGAGAGGAGAAGCAAAAAAGAAAAAGAAAGCACCAAGAGTTAATAACATTCCAGATATTGTGCTGCAAGGCGAAACAATTCTCGCTGCTACACTCTCGCCATATTCTATATCTGTGACATGAATACCGATAAAGCCATAGATTCGTTGGTGCTTGATGCCACACCACTTATTACGCAATCTGCCTCCGCATTACAGCAGTATGCCACCAAATTCTTCACCACACCAGGAGTGAAATCAGAGTTGAGAGATGAAAATGCGAGAAATCAGCTTCTTCTCTGGGGAGATGCTCTTGTGGTCAGACAACCAAAACAGATATACATTGATAAGGTCAGTGACTTTGCAAAGTTGACGGGTGATTACTCAGTTCTTTCGATGAACGATGTGCATATTATAGCATTGGCCTACGAGATAGAATTCGAAAAAAATGGCGACAAACACTTAAGAAAATACCCGGGCGAAAAACTAGCTTCGTCGGAAGCAGAAGAGCAGAAGGAAGCCATCAAACATGAAGAGAATCATGCAGTCACCGAGACAGTAAATGTATCAGCTTCAAATGAGAGCATTCCTGATGAAACCACGGAGGTATCTCAAGAGACCCAGAAAGATGCCATCGAGGATGACGGATTCCAAGTTGTCACCCGAAAACAAAAAAGACCTAGCCGAAAATACCGTTGGAAAAACTCCCAGCACACCCTACAACAAACAGTTTCTCAAACCTCTGACTCTTTGGACACTAAACATCAACCACCCTCAAGTGCTCGTCTCAGTGACAGTGCTGCAGCAGAAAATAAATTACTGGAGCAGGATTCAAGTGAAATCACCCAAGCTGAAGATGGTGAAAAAGCAGAAGCCGACAGTGCAGAGTTATTGGACGAAGATGAAGATGATGACGGAGACTGGATCACACCTGGCAACCTTCAGGAGATTATGATGAAAGACAACAATGAGACTGTTCGTGATGCACATGATGATAAAGAAGTCAAAGTTACAGTTGCAATTTCAACCGGTGACTTTGCATGCCAAAATGTCTCAATGCAAATTGGGTTAAAGCTCATGAACTACACTTCCGGAAAACAAATAAAAAGCGTGAAGAACTTCATGTATAGGTGCCATGCATGCTTCAAGATGGTTCCAATGCCAAAATCAGGCGAGCGCAAGCATTTTTGTCCCAAGTGTGGGGGAGATACTTTGCTCAGGTGTGCTGTCTCGATTGACAATGTTACAGGTAAAGTAACACCTCATTTGAAATCGAACTTCAGATGGATCACAAAGGGTCAAGTTTACTCTATCCCATCTCCATTGAGTAAAAGTACCCAGAAGAAACAAGGTCGTGCTGGGTACCAGCATAACAAGGGTAACAGACATAAAGATTTGCAAGAGCCGTTGATTCTACGTGAGGACCAGAGGGAGTACATTGATGCTGTGACTGAAGATGCGAGACGTCGGAGACAAAACGAAAAGATGCTTCAGGAGTATGTGGGAGGAGGGAGTGCCGATAATATTATTTCACCATTCACCAGCACGGCTAGGGGAAGCGGTGTTAGGGTTGGAAGAGGCAGAAATGCCAATGCCACGAAAGCAAAAAGAAAGTGAGAAACATTTACTAGGAGTAAAGGGATATCGTTACAAATAAAGCCCGCATTAATTATTTTTTTGTCATTTTTTTTCATGTTGTTCATATCATTCCGTTAATCTTTGATGCTCAAAGGGGCTAATCCATAAAGCTGAAAGGCAGCACTATTGTACCTCTTTCAATACCTGTCATTTGCTTTCAAGAGCATGAAAGGTCAAATTAATGCTAGAGCTCTAAGTACTACATATTCAGCTGTGGCGGGTTCACATTGAACTCGAATGATGTGACGCAACTTCAATAGAAATAGAACATTGGTTTGAAGCTCCGACACCGCCCCTGAGTGCACTGGTGTGAAGTCTCGCTCGCCACCTTCGCAAAGGCACTGCACATGCTGCAATGGAGCATCGACGCCAAATGTACATTGCATTTGAGGCATTGCCTAGGTGCAAGCCTTGTTTGTTAATTTAATTTTAGTCAAAGGTTGCCCTGCCGCGTACGGCCCAAACTTCATTCGCTCTTTTAAGGCAACGCAATTGCAAAACAACGAATCCGTGGCTCTGGCGTGAATAAAATAGAGTGGGTCTCGAGCTAGCCAGACGCTCTGGGCACGAATTTAGAACAAGAGAATCCAGAAACTAATTCCGACTACTATCCCTCGCTTAATAACTCATGAGCTCAGCCCAAGCAGCAGCGTCTGCAGCCTTTCTGGCCGGCAAAACCCAACCTGCAACGCAGTCACAGAAGCACAAACCAAAGCTCTCACTAAATACAGACATTCAGTCGTTGCAGTCGACATGTCGCTCTTCGAAAGTCTCATCAAACCTAGACATACCAACGCCGAAGCACAGGACGAATGGCTACGCGTCAACACCTTCTCCCATGGAAACACAAAGACGGGATAGCTCCTTCGGCAGCAAAGTAATTCCTCGCGTAAATCCTACTTCAACAGCTGCATCAAATGATACGGACATGACAGTGCTAGGACGGGGTAGCAAGCTAACCCCCGGACCGCTAACACCCAAACCTGCCCAGGGCTCAATAGACCCAAAATCGCTGTTGAACACCAGTAATGAAACACGCACCAACCCAGGCACGGTGGATTATTTTAGCCTACCGACATCTGATTATTTCACTCGTGGGGAAACGCCGCGTGAAACGCCCACATTAAAGGCGCCCGCCAGTACAAAACCACAGGATATGCTTGATCTGGTACGAAACTCGATCAACTCAAAGTCAAAGGTTGGTGTGGGAAAGGATACGGCCCGCAAGAGCCAAGTTGCCCTAAACGAGTTTCGACAAAGTGTGGATATGAGACGCACGTACTCGCAGAATGCCTCTCTAAGGGGCTCCCTGACAGATGATATTCATGCCAGACTACCGATGGGAAATGGACTGAATGGTCCAACCAAAGAAAACCTGCAAGAGGAACTATATAAAGCCACAGCAAAGAATAATTCTCTGTCATCCGTTGGCTCGATCGCTTCGGATGGCTACAACAACAGTGGCTCCACATTACTTACACCTAACTTCAAAATTGCAAATTCAGCCGATACGAATAGTTCAGATGCTCAGAGAAAGGTGCTGCCCACTTCACAGGAAGCCCCGTCACCAATTCCCATCCCTTTATCTTCTCAAGGGGTGGATAGAGGTCTTGCCGCAATAGCATCAGATGGAATTACTCAACTATCAACTTCTCCGGCGAATATAACCCCACATACATCTGAGGTGTTGCTCGAGAGCCATCCACTTGCGAAGCCTGGCCGGAAAAAGCCTCCATCTTTCCACGATTCTGATTCGACTTATGAAACTTCCGGCCTGGACATAGAATATGGAAGGCCTAGCCTCGATAGGAGTGACGTGGAGACTGACGATACTGACGGATTTAAGTTTCCGCTTTTCCCGGGCATTTCTGAAAAGTCAAATCACCGGGTTGGCTTGTTTTCGAAAAAGAGTAAGATAAAGAGAGACCAGGGTGTGGTATATGACCCCCAATCTTCAACAGATGAAAATGAAAAGTCCCTTGCGCCAATGATGAGTAGAAGTTCGAAGAATAGCCAATCGCTGCAGCCGATTAAGCTTCGCACTACGATGCGCAAAGAAAACAAGCGAAAGGATAAGAAGACGGCTTTTAATGAAGACAAACCATGGAAAAATCACGGAAATCTAGATGTGATCTCGGACGCTCAGAGGAAACGGTTTGAAGGATTGTGGGTCAGCAACAAAGGCCTCTATCTAGATCATGTTGCTACCAAATTAGTGGGCGTGGACTATGCGAAGGAAGAAAGCAGCTCCTTCAAAAAAAGTGTTCGTGAGTACAGCGAGAAAGAGATTTCTGAGCGTGCAGCCAAACTCTCGGCAAATCTCAACGTCGACTTCAATCAGCCCGATTTCAAGGAGCTACATGGTCTAGAAAGTGTCACCACACAAAACCTTATACATGGCAGCGTTGTAAAGAGAATTTGGAACAGAAGTAACCTTCCAAGAGAGACATTACTGGCAATCTGGGAATTGGTGGATTGCAGAAAAGATTCAACTCTCAGTAAGGCTGAATTTATTGTGGGTATGTGGTTGGTGGATCAGTGCCTTTACGGGCGCAAGCTTCCGAAATTTGTAAGCAAGCTGGTCTGGTCCAGCTTAGGTGGGCTTGGTGTCAATGTCGTGATCAAGAAGAAACGAAGGTAGCTTACTGAAGAAAGTTGAGGTGCTAATGACTATTACTCATTAACAATCTGGATATCAACACGAAACATTCTTACTACTGTTCTCTGAAAATCTTTGACTGTTGAGCGTCTGTCTATATATCTTTCTACGTGGCATATGAAGCTACTTTGGGTCTATATTACTCTTTTTCAGCAATGTATCTTCGTAGAGATTCGGAGAATTGCCCCCATGAAGAAGCCCAGCAAAGGACGCGCTCGAAAATTGCCGGTCTCGCGGTGCAGTGCAGGGCTCGGCTCAAACCTAAATTACTGCAGCGACTGGGAATATTCAGTACATATTTACAAGATTGAAAGTGACTAACCACCAATAAATTAGAAATATAGAGCACGAAGGACAAACTTCCTTGATCTGTCTTGTTGAGTCGCACTACTTCCGCAAGAAAGTGTCGGGAACTAATACTTCAAAACCCGTCGTACCACTCTTGCAAGAACGGCCACAACAAATATAAAAAACCACCATCATGGCTGCTCGGTCCATGAACCTTATGGACTTACTCTCTTCCGAGTCCAATGCGATCGAACCAGAGCCAGACTATAATGGCTTCAGTACCTTCTATGATAACCCGTCTGAAATCTCAGATGTGACACCAAAGCAAGAACCAAACTCTTCAATGGTGTACTACCTTCCCACGGAGTTGACACAGCTTCAGAAGGATATGTCTGAGGCGACTATTCACATGTTCACATCAAAGCTACAAAGTGAACTTCTTCCAAAAACGAGTGGATCGAACATAAATAGCCTTTTGCTGGCTCCAGACGACGCGGTTAATGGAAGTCATACCAGCGAAACACAAGAAAGATCTAGAGTCATCTCTCTTATATACAACCAGCTTTTGACTATTTGCATGCATCCATCGCTTGTTGTTGATCATTTTATATCGAAGGGATTGCTTCTCCTGTCGACAAAACTGAGGCTCTTCAATCTCTCAGGAAAACTCAAACTTTTTGATGAGATTATAGATCTAATAGCCGACAGGTATGAAGTGAAATCGCCTTCCCAGGACTACAATTTGTTGGTGATTGCTAAAAGTATCAAAGAATTGGAGTTAATCGAGGGCTCAGTCATTGGAAAGAAACTACGCTACCGCAACGTTAGCAGCGGTAAAAGTCTCTATGAAGAACCCGAAGAGCCTACACGACTTGAAAAAGATGAATTTCCTGATGAAGAACACTCGGCTGAGTACAAGCAAAGGCATCAACACTTTGCGGCTAGACAAGCGGGCAAAGATCGTTCCAGGTCTAAGAGCTTCCAAATCCATTTAATCACAAGCAATCACTTGTGTCAGTCATTTTCATCAGACACTAAGTTCGACTTAATGATATCCTTTGACTCTGGGATAGACATATCTAATCCAAGCGTCGATCTTTTGAGGAGAAATGCATATTTTGATGCTTCCCTCGATACCCAAGTGCATACTCCCATGTTCATACCGGTGCCTGTATATTCGATTGAACACATCCTGGCCGTCATACCAAAAGCGGAGTCTGAGCTAGGTAGTCTATCCACCGATTCAGACGCAAATCGGCGGCGAAAAGTCCTTAGCGTATTTGTGGCAAACCGGTACAAAATTTTCGGCAACTTGAACGAAAACTTTTTTGGTGTGAACTATGGGAATGGGTTCAGCCACTTGCTCAATTTGGTTTTCCATCGAGATAAGGCAGTATCATACTCAAAGTTCAAATGGTTGGACATTTACACAAATCAAATGAGCTTTGAAACCTCAGGAGATAAACTCAAGGCGAGGTTAGAGGCCAATTATCTTCTGTCACTTAGTGGTGTCTTTAGTGATTATGCGAGTGGTTGGGAACCATCAGGCTATGAAAAGTTTCAAGATCAACATGTCGAAAATTACGAGGGGTTTAAGCGGCAAATGGCCCGCTTCTTATATCTTCGAGCAGGGCAAGTCGAGGCTCTTAAAAAGGATGCTCTCAAACATATTATCCCAAATCTTAGAGAGAAGGAGGCAAACAGGCAGAAGGAGATTGATGATGACGAGGATAATGTTGGAGACAATTATAGGAAGCTACGCAAATTGAATGACCAAATTGCATCTATTGATAAGCGTTTCAATAGAGTTGAAAACGAGAATCAGAAGTTACAAGATTCAGTCAATGAAGCTCAGCAATTGGTGGACAATTTGCAAGATTCTCTAAAGAATAAAAGCGTTGACGAAATCGACAAAAATTCGACTAAGGAGATTGCAATATTGAATGAGCTTGAGAAAGAAAAATCAGCTCTTTCTGAAGAGTGTCGCACTGTCTCAGAAGAAATTGAGGTGACTCGTGACGAGTACCAACAAAAATCTTCAGAAGCCCTTCGACTCACAGAAAAGCTTCAAGAGTTAAAAGATAAGCAGTTCAATCTCAAAAACAAGCTCGAAGGACCCGGAATGAGTATACTTCCATCGCTCGCTAGAAAGGAAGAAATAAGTGCATATGAGGCTCGAATTCGCAGGCTAACGGAAGAAAATCGTTTTCTCAATGGTCTTTTCACACTGAGGCTAGACAAAGTAGTGAAAGAACGCAGTTTCGCCATGGAGTCAGCCGCATCACCCAGCAACAGCCGACAAAACAATCGCACAAGCAGAGCTCCGACGCCTCTTTAAGTTGGTTGAAACCAGGTTTCGACACTAAAGAAATGATATATACATATAATTATAACGTTTTAAGTTAGAGTTATGGGAGGATATGCCACTGACAGACAATCTTCGTGACTTTTAGATTCTTCGCCATGCGGGACCTTTTATGCTAAAACTTATGTTCTTTCAACCTGGGTGAGAGCAATTCATGAGTATTTACGAATTTAAAGCAAGTATAATTCTCATGGTGCCAAGAACTAAGTATTCTCGAGCACAATGGAGCGTTCTCGTGGATATTCTTAGGAGATTTTGAGCACTTCCAAAAATACTGTATAGCCGGGGGCCGGGGCCAGGGCCACCCTTCCGCATGTGCCGGAAAAGCAGCAAGGGCGGGGTGGTTAGCTACAACAATTTGTAAATATTACCAAGCTACAAATTTCTAGCCAAATAGCTCAGTTTCTTATCTACTTTGCAAGGAAAAAAATGCACGAGTCTCCTGAGAACTTTCTTCGGCTGAAGTTTTATGGAAGTCCATACATCCCGAAAGATTTCACCCAACTATCGTATGTGATTGATCTTGAAGCTAGAAATTTGGCTTTCAAGGGCCATAAGTACTTCTTGGAGCGATACTACCAAACAGAGTATGGCTTTGTATCGCTTGCTAAAGATTTGGTGTTTATATTTGTCTTGTGGAGAATTCTTGTCGCTGTATTCTCTCCTGTTTTTACCCATGGACCATTGAAATACACTCAGATGATGGTTCGCAAGATTTATAAACAGGGCGTTGGAATGGTTATGGCATTGCCGCCGATCAGAAGGAAAGTTGAAAATGAATTGAGAAAAGCCGTCGACACGGTCGAGAAAGAAATTATCAAGAACGACGAGACGCTCTTGCAATTTCCTAAGATTCCCGAAGAAGGTATTCCCTCGAACTCTGTCATTGAGCAAATTTTGCAGACCCAGAGCAAACTCGTGCATAGCGATTGGCAAAATGGACGTGTCTCAGGTGCTGTTTACCACGGGGGCGACTCGTTACTCTCGTTACAGCTGAAGGCATACGAGGAGTATAGTGTGGCCAACCAATTGCATCCAGATGTGTTTCCGGGAATCCGCAAGATGGAAGCTGAGGTCGTGGCGATGGTTCTTGATATATTTAATGCCCCAAGTCTGGCTTGTGGAAGCTCTACATCCGGAGGAACAGAATCCTTATTGCTTGCTGGGTTGTCTGCGCGTGAATTTGGAAGAATCTACAAAAACATCTCGAAGCCTGAGATAATTGCGCCGAATACAGTCCATGCTGGTATTGAAAAAGCTTGTTATTATTTTGGAATGACGTTACACAAGGTTGACTTGGATCCCGTGACGTTTAAAGTGGATTTGAAAAAAGTGAAACGCCTCATCAACGGCAATACTGTATTGCTTGTCGGATCTGCTCCTAATTACCCACATGGTATCATTGATGACATCAAGGGGTTATCAGATTTAGCCATTAAGCACAAGATCCCGCTTCACGTGGACGCGTGCTTAGGCTCTTTCATTGTCACATTCCTTGAGCGTTCAAGAGTACATGGGGACAAAGAAATCCCTCTTTTTGACTTCAGAGTGCCGGGAGTTACATCCATCTCATGCGATACACATAAATATGGTTTTGCTCCCAAGGGATCGTCGGTGATTATGTATCGTGATGCAAAGCTTAGAGAGTGCCAGTACTACGTTCAAAGTGATTGGACTGGTGGTATGTACGGTTCACCAACACTTGCAGGCTCTAGACCCGGGGCGTTGATGGCTGGTTGCTGGGCAACTTTGGTGAACATTGGGATGGCAGGATATACCAAATCTTGTTTCGAAATAGTTGGTGTGACCAAGAAGGTTAGAAATGCAGTCGAAACCCACCCACTACTTTCAAAACATTTGGAGATCATAGGTGATCCAATCACATCGGTGATCGCTTTCACGACTCGCAAGAGCAGCAATTTGAGTATCTATCAGATTGGCGATGCTATGTCTAGAAAAGGCTGGCACTTTGCATCACTACAGAACCCGGCCGCATTGCATTTTGCATTCACACGACTTTCTGTCCCGATTGCAGATGCAATGATAGACGACATCGTTGAGGTTTTACGGGAACAAGAGGTGGGTGGAGAATTGCCCCAAAGTAATACTGCTGCATTGTACGGTGTTGCCGGTAGTGTTTCTACCGTGGGAGTGGCGGATAGAGTCATAGTTGGCTTTTTGGATTCCTTGTATAAGCTTTGATTGGTGTGAAAGAAAGACATTGACCAGCCACTATGAGTTCTGCATCCGTATACTTCAAAAACCCTGACTGTTCGTAAAAGGTATCTACATTAATTTTTTGACTAACTTTAAAATTATCTAGTGCTCGTAATTTTATTTGGTTTCCCGAGAGATAGCAGATTGCTCAAAGATTATTTTCAGCCGCACAGCTCAGTCGCACATCTGCGTCTAACTCTTGTATCCCAAAGCGGTAATCAATCGACGTAGCCGCGGTGAATCATCTTATCTCTTAACTAAAAACATTTGCCTATCGTCCCTATCGCTTGGATTCAACAAACCATCAACAGACACTAGATTGGGATTTCCAAGCAGGTTTCGAGACTCAAATATTCGAGATATGCCCCTACAAGAAATGACGACGTGCGCCTCATCCGGGGTTTCTGGGCTTTTCAGTTCGCTATCATTAATCAGCTGGATCTGCGCACAGCTCCCTCAGATAATGTCAAACTACCGGAAGAAATCTGCAGAGGGAATATCACCACTGTTTCTTTTACTATGGTTTATGGGGGATTTCTTAAGTTTTACAAGCTGCCTTATTAATGATGCTGCTCTCAACTTCCAGATATACCTAAGCTTGTTCTTTTTGGCAAATGACTTGACACTCTGTTATCAGTATTACTACTACAACAGCGTGTATCCAAGAGTCTATTTTCCTAACCATTCCCCGGTAAATCAATCTGAATATACCAGCACTACACATTATACAGAAATATACGACCCAGAGACCGCAGTGCATAGTCGACAATTTGCCATTCATCCAATCAAAAGCCCATCACACGCATTGAAATCTCCCACAACAGAAATCATTGCGCAGAAATCTCTTCCCACGCCTTCTTCCAGCATATCTTCCGATGAAATTGATTCTCCGCATTTCCCTGGATTTGGGTCGACCGGAACTCTGCCGAAACTCGGGAAACTAGCTCTTGCAGCGGGTGTGCTTCTTAATACAGGATTAGCGAAAGGCTTGCCCACGGATTCAGAAACCAATCTCGAAGAATCTTTGTTTAAAGAGATCTTCGGGCTTACACTAGCCTGGAGTTGCACATTTGTGTACGTCAGCTCGAGATGTCCCCAGCTTTATAAAAATTATCTTCGCAAATCAGTTGATGGAATATCTCCTCTCCTTTTCGGTTCTGCCCTATTGGGAAACCTCGCTTACTCGTTATCAGTTTTAACGAGTTGTGAATTTGTGTCTTCTGATGATCGATTGGAATTCTTTTGGAAGCAGTTGCCATATCTTTTGGGAAGCTCCGGAACAATTGTTTTTGACATCGCGTACTTTTATCAGAGGCACATTTATCGCGGATCTGGGCAAAATAGCAGTGAGATGGATCTTGAAGACTGGCGAGGGGAATAATACAAGGAAACGAGTTGAAAAACTCGAACAGATTTCAACGGACAAAGAACTTGCATCAATAGGGGATCAAATCATGATCAACAAATCTGCTTCACATGTTGGTGCCAATCCCAAACTTCTTATTTTGATCTTTTATAAACATGTGGTGAAAAATACCCTAGCACATCAAAAATTCGTAAATATTTGCGGTGAAATAGACGCCTGCCAAGGCGCACATATTCTTTACGACTGTCTTGAACATCGAAGGCAACCCGTTGACTTCTTTAAAACCGCGCACGCCAAAGTGCACTACATCGGGACAAGACATAGTTCCATATTGCTTAAAAGACTCATATATTCAAGGACCCGAGCAAGGCATTCCTTTGAAGACCCGTTACCCCATCGACTTACTGTTTTTCTCTGGCAGGTTATTCCTATGGGCCTCTCAAGAGAACACAGGTAACCAAGCTCCTCGATCCCAATTACTCAATGCGCTATCGACATGTCGCTCGCCAATGGATCCCAAAACGGCTTCAGTCTTTTCTGGTGTGCAATCCAGTATTTCAAGGCAATATCTTCTCTCAAAGAAAATCAATTGGCAATGTTCTTGAAGTAGCACCAGACACATATCCAAACCCACTCTTCAGCTTTGACAAAGACCAACTCTTGAAACTCAACATTAAAGAGCTTCATCACCTTCTTCAGCTTCCGATGAGGTCCTTTACTGAAGCAAACCGGTTCCACCAGAACATTATTGAAATTTTTCACGAGAATCTCATCAAGGACACACGTCTAGCTGTTCTTTACCTTGACCTCATCAATGAAAACGAAGTGCGAAAAACCGTCTTCAGTTACTTGAGAGATTTTTACCAACTGGACAGTATACGCCTGTCGATATTGTCATTCATCGATAACCCAGATTCAGATGACTGTAGAGCACTCATATGCAAGAATCTACAGCTGATACTACTCGGCAAAAATGAGTCTCAAACTGTCGCTGCTGGTGTCGCATTAAACTACATGAGAAAATTGGCATTCACTGGCAGAATTAATAGCATTCCTATCATTTTGCCTTTCAAGCCTCTGCGAAATCTTTTTCGACATTTGCCCAAAGATCAGTGGATACTACTTTATTCCGCAATGGTTCAAACGAACATTAAGTTTGAAAGTGACCACCACTACAATCTAGTGAAGACGCACCTTCTTAAAGGGTCTATGTTAGAACGTTTCGTCGCACGCACGGGAATGCTTGACGCTAAATGGCATGACACGGAAACTGCCGAATTTTCGGGTCCCCAAAAGCAAAAAATGTTGAACTTTTTTTCCTTGACGGAGCTCGCCGCATTTACACAACACGCTCTTAGACGAAAAGACATTGTTCTCTCAAACTTGTACCTTGAGCTTCTCGTATCCAAATTTGAGATGTTGAGCGACCCAAACTATCTTCAATTAGTTCTTAGTGTCATGCTCTCGCATTCCATGGCATTTAAAGGCCCACAAGAGTGTGTTAAATTCTTGCGTTACATTCAAGACTCAGAGTTACGTATTGTTTCAGACACATTGTTAAGAATTCTCACTTCTCTACGGTTGGAAAAGTTTTATGATGAGGCTCTCCTTTTGGTGAATTACTTGCACTCAGTCACGCTTACTTCTGAAGAAAGGACAGACTTAGCAGCGGAGATCATGAAAATAATTGCAGGGAAGTTCGCACGTCATCCAAAAATCGCAGTGGGGTATTACGTGTCCTTGTTCAATGATGAAACTGATAGCGCCTTGAATGATCTTAAAGATTTGATGCTCTTGGATCTCTTATATGGTCCCGGTAGCGTGGACTCTCTGTTCGATGTGATTGAAAAGGCCGATATCCACGAGGACTTGAAGAATTCTGTCTCAACCCATTCGAACTTAAGAGAGATGTATGCCATCACTTTTCAGAGCTTACCGCGAGAGCAAAATACCAGTGCAGTTCTCATTGCTAATCTCTACGAGAAATATCTGATGAAACTTCAAGAGGCAGGCACGCAAGGTGACAAGCAGACTGTCTTCGGAAAAAATGACATCGATGAAAGCATTGTCAACTTGTTTCTCGATTATCTTTTGCGTGAGAATCCGCAGGCCAGAAATGAGATGAAGCTTGTACACGACAAGCTCAAGTTCGAGACTGCTAAGCATATTTTCAATCATTTTGTTACGTCACAGAGCGACGCCATTAAAGGAACGTACATTTTGGACTTGTTGATCACTTCAAGCCTCTTAAAGCATCAAGACTTGGCATTTGCTATTTCCGTCTTCAAGAAGGGCCGAGACTTGAACTTGCCGATCACGTTTAATCAGATTCATCCCATCATAATACATCACTATCTGAAAGGAGAAGTCGACCGTGCGCGGCAGTGGTTTATGCTACTCATGCAGAGTGGAGCTAAAGCCAAGTCTATTGCCGCAGACGAACTATTCGATATTGCGAAAGAACAAAATTGGCCAAATACTGGGTCCATGTACCGCAATAGTGTTGCCATCAAATCAAGAAAATCACGCGAGGAAATGAAGAATTTGAGGGATGACCCTGCGGTTGGTCTCGGAGCTCAAGATGAGGACAACAACAATATCAATTTGGGAGAGAACCTCGAGCAGATTCTACATGAGATGATATTGTCTAACAAAGCTAAAACTTCTCTGGACGAGAAAGATATATAAACGACAATTATGAATGTGTGCAGAAACCAATTTGCAGCCGTCTTCGATCTACTTCCCACATCAGTGCACCGTCAGGGGCTCGCAGCTTTGCGGCGTGCCAATGCGCATGCCATGCCAAAAGCGGAACCTTATTGACATAAAGGCCGAATGCGGGAAAAATATTACATGAGATGCTTTTACCTAAAACCCGATCTCAAGCACCGTGCGCAGAGCTCAGTCGGGTGTTGATTTCTGAATGTGTATAAACAAGACTTATCAATCTTACGAAGTGTTGGATCCTTAGCTTTTAGCGAGTCAATTGAGTATCATTAATCGTATACAAGCTGTTTTTGAGTGAGCAGGTCTCCCATTGAACTTGAAACTGGGTTTATTTGTTGAGCATTTACAGATTCATGAAACTATCATCAAACATGTCTACAAGCGATTCGCTTGTTCAAGATTGGGGTATCCTACGAAAACAAAAGGAAGGCGACAGAATGGATCATTTGACAGGAACGCCTTCAGAACTATCGGTCCTCGAAGATGAACATTCTGGTCCGCTAGATATGGGGCGACAGTTTGATCTCATGGCAAGAGAGGTCCAGGACACTATACAAAGCATCAATTCAATATACAATGAGATAGGATATTCTTCCCTGGAGATAACGGAGAAAAAGTCTGAAATTTTTTCGGTGATGAATAACACAATTACTTCGTTCAAAAGCACCCTACAGCGAGAAAAAAATAGTATAAGCAACGAATGTGAATGGCTCCGGCAGCAGATTCGCATTATCCTAGCCATGCTTAATGACTATAAGGGAGAGAAATATTTGAAGCTTTCCAGCCGTGGCATAGTATTTGACGACGAAGCAATGTACGTCGAAGGATGCAAAGAAGACGTTTTTCTGCATGTGAGCAAGTTTCATCTGTCGCTGTCACTCAGCTCCCTGTCCAATTCCTATCTGTTTCTCGAAGAAAATTCTACAACCCAGTCTGATTTGCTGTTTTTGAAAAATGCAAAGTTGGGGTCTCCCTTCGGTAGTTCAGGAAGTGAGTCTCGACTGTTGACTTCGGCTCCCGAGTACGGCTCGATGGAAACAACAAGTTTAGATAGTCAGAGTGAGTCTCTGAAAGTCAAAACGCCCAAGCTTTCTCTTCTTCAATACAAGTCCAAGCTCAACTCGATCTTTTTAGAGGTACTTAAGTCATTCGTGAAAATCTTTAAGAAATTCAATGATGCCAATCGCTTATTTTGGGAGAATGTTGACATGCTTACAGAAGAATGGAAATCTGATGAGGTTTGCGGATTTTTGCAGTCCCTTCCAACAAGATCAGAAGCAGATGAACAGGCGTCTCTCATCGAGGAGTTCGAACATGTACTAGAAAAGTTGAAATTGACAAATCGAAACTATAAGCCTGACTTGGGTCAGGGCCTAAGTGACAGTGACGCAAAAGATCTAGCTTTTATCGTCTCAAGCCCGCGCAAGAAAAGGCTTTCCTCCTCATCTCCCTCAACTGATGATCAGTCGACATCAGCGACTAGTGAAGGAATGCAAAGGCTTCGAGATGTCAATTACAAGTTAGTACACGCGATAAGAAGTCTTAAAATGACAAAAATTACCAGCGAAGTCATTGTTCAACTAACAAAAGAGATCGAAATCACCGAAAAGGAAATTGAAATGCGGACCAAGAGCATGAAAGAGAGCATCACCCAGTGTTTGAACTTGATTGAGTCTTTATCTTTGACTGATCAGGATCTTGTTGCCATACAGAAAATGCAGAACTTCTCCCAAAAAGAGAAAACACATTCATATTCAGGGGAGGGTCATTTTGACATTGAGACCCTCAGATTTATTCAGTCTAACCCCCGCCAATTTGGTCTTATGGACCATCACTTGAACTTTGTCACGAGACTCACACATACCCTAGGCACAATCAAAGAAAACAAACAGAAAAAATGGCAGCACTACTCTGAAGTCTGCCGACGTTTATGGGAGAAGCTTGGCGAGAATAAGGCTTACATCGAGCAATTTTTAAATGAAAACTCCAGTCTTACTGAGACTTCTCTAAGCAATTTGAAGATGGAATTGAAACGATTATACGCAAAACGAGCAGAATATGTGGACAGTTTTATTTTGGATGCAAGGAAAGAAATACTGAGGCTTCAATCTGCATTATTGTACTCTGAAGCTCGGTGTCAGGACTTCAAGCTTCAGAGCTACGATGTGGATACTTCTAGTGAAGAAAAGGAACAAGTACTTAATGAGCACGAAGCTGAAATCGAGCGACTTAAGAAGGAATACCACGAAAAAGAACCCATTTTGACACTTTATACTGAGCTCAATGTGTTGCTAGAGGACCAGAGATTTCTCACTGAATCCTCCAAAGATTCGTCAAGGTTACTCAGCAAAAACTCTTGCAAGATTTTGTTAAACGAAGAGAAATTGCGCAAGAAGATCAACAGGAACTTACCGAAAGTCCTTGCTTCGCTCAAACAAGAAGTTGTGAATTACAACAACACTCAGCTTTCCAAAGGTCTCCCTCCCATCACTGCTGGCAATGATGATATGTTTGAAAAAATCTTACTGATTGAATCAAACTTAGGAAACCAAGGCAACAAGCACCTCAAGCGTAAAGTTGTCTCACCGCAAAAGCCTCGCTCGGTTTTGTCCACTAGAGCTTCATCTCCAATCAGACTGAGCCAATCGCCTATGAGAGTTCTGAAGCAACTGCATCAAAGAAGACCACCCACATTATCTGAATCCAAACAACTGGTGAGATTCGGAAGCCATCTAAACACTTCCTTGGCCAAACCTAGAATCTCATCAAATCAAAAAAGTCAAGAATTTTCCAGGGCAAGTTCTCCAACAGCCACGTATGGAATCCAAGGCACTACTGGAAGAGATGTCACGAGCACCGTTCTAATGCCACTCTACACTGCTTTGACACCAAACAGTCATGATTTATGTGGAACAAAGCCCGCAAGTAGAACAGGATCGAGTCCAAGCAATAACAGTACGCTCTATTCCATGTGCTCACGAGTATCTCCGCTTCGTGATTCCCACGGCTTCAACAGAAACTTAACCTCTTCTTCCCCGTCTAAAGGATCTGGAAAGGGGCGGGATCGTGGAGAAGAAGTTGATCAAGAGAACTCTTTCGCTGATTTTGGTAATACTAAAGACCCAAAATTCAACCAAGAAAACTCTAGATTGAGTCTAGGAAGCATTGCCAATTCTACAATTGTGGGAGAAGACTATCAAAGCTGGAGGGAAGAAAGAATAAGGCTTATAAATGGCACAGACCTTGATTTGTGTTAAAAAGATACTGACTCAAGCTGTTATATGCAATGTATTATACAATAATGATTTGATTTGTGATAGCCCTGGAATGACTGACATGGGTATCGTATTACCTCAGTAACCAACCACCCTCACTTTTTTATCCGCTTTCTTGTTTTTCTTGTTGTGCTTTTTATCTCCTTTAGTTCCGGGCTGCTGATTCTTGTGGAATGCAGTATTCATCTTCGCCTGAACATCGTTCATTTTGAAAAATTCCTTATCTATGTCGTCCGAAGCGCTCTCCAAAGCTGCTTGACGACCACCGTAGAACTTCGTTGTAGGCCCTGTAGAAGGAGCGCCCGAAGCCTTGCTGTTCGTATCTTCTGAAAGATGCATGGAGAAATTGAGTTTACTTAAGTCTTTGGATAAGTCAAAGTTTTCAGCATTCATGTTCTTTGATGCAATAGCTGAAAGAAGTTGCTGCTGCCTCGTTTCTGGCAATGATTGTAGGGTATAAATGTCTTTGTTGAACTCTCGAGATTCGCTGATTGACGGAATATCGTAAGACCCATCTTCAAGTTTCTTTGGAGGTGGGTTGATGAACAATAACTTTCCGTTGACATAGTCTTTCAAAACATATCTGGAGGCACGGGATTCATCGGCACTTCCGAATCCTTGCGTCATATATCCACGGGCTCTTGCATAAGCATTTAAAAGCTCTCTTGCACTTGGGTAAATTCCATTACCACCATCATCCTTACTCTGAATAGGAATATGAATTCCATAAACAGCTTCAAGATAGAACTTTGGAATTCTTTGACAAACCAAGCTCACTGGTGGTATGTGTTCACGCAATTGATCGATTGGCAAGACACCATTACATACCAATTCACCATTAGAGTACGCAAAATTAGGAAACACAAGACCAGGACAATCACATAAAACAACTTCAGGTGAGAGGAAAATTGTTTGGAAATGCTTCGTTTTACCGGGAGTTGCAGAAACAGATACCTTTTTCGACCCGACTAATGCATTAATAGTGGACGATTTACCGACATTGGGATACCCGACCAAACCTATCTGCAACTTTCTGTCCGGGGATTCTTCGGAAGCTGAAACTTTCGGGGCTGTAGTCATAAACAAATTCTCCAATTCTTCAATCTTAAGAATTCGGATATCCTCCAGCTCGTCCTCCTGCGAGCTCTGTGGCTCTTGTTTGACGTAAGTGGGGTCACGAGCCAAGAGTTGCTCTTCTTCCAACTCTTTTTCCAAAAGGGCATTAGCATTAGCGGCCGAGAAGAATACATAACTGATATTGTTTTCTTTAAAGTAGTTTGCCCAGTGCAACCGTTGGTTTCTTGTGAGCAAATCTGCCTTGTTGACCAAAAGCAAGTTTCTTTTCTCCTTTCCCTCCTCAGGAATACTCAACCCGGACACATAGTTTTCCAAGTCAACGGACCTGAACGCCAAAGGACTTCTCGCATCAACGATCTGAACTATGAGATCGCATCGTTCAACGACTCTCCATAACTGGCGCCAGACCTCAATGTTTCTCTCAAAAGGCGTCAACAATAAGTCGGTGGTCTCTGTCAATGCTGCCAACAGTCTTCTCCATTCCAAGAACGCGAGGTTTTCTTGTCTTTCGATCTGGAGTTTCAGTTGATCTTTGCTCCATTTGGGCCTCCTTGGAATGGTCAACTTATTTTCAAAACTTTGATGCTTTTTTCTCAAGGCTAGCAACTCTTCCTCTGATAACAAACCACTTTGGTTCACGAGCGAGGTATTTCCTACTTTGATGATTTTAACCTGTTGCCCCTTTTCGGCGGTGAAATCGTGATCTGCTAGTTCAGCTGTGTTTAAAAACTCATCCAATGAGTTTTCCTGTGTTACAGATCTTAACTTGACCCATCCAGCCTCTTTCTTATCCGTGGTGAATCGCATTTCGCCATCAGGCAAGAACTGAATCGCATTTTCTTTCGATCTTTGATTGGCAATAGATCTTCCTAACCCGATAGTATTTTTGTTCTTGTGATGCACCGGCTTTGGTCCCTTGGGCGCCTTCCATTTCTTTTGTTCTGGGTGTAAAGCCCCTTTATTCTCACTCATTTCGTCCGTAGATTTGGCTGCTGAGGAGCTGTGACGAATGTTCTGATAATGTTTTCTCCTAAATGGAATGAGGAGCTCACGCTTAGTAAAGCACTTCCGATGGCGATGAGCGAGTGAGGACATGGTAAAAATGCGAAACGCAGGAAATACTTTGCGAAGAGACGCTGCGTGCTCAGATTGACTCAGAGAGAATAGGGTGAAGAATTATATATATTGTAGAACTAAATAAAGAAAACATATTGATCTTTCAAAATTCAAGGTTTCACTAGCTGCAGAGGTGACTTCAAGATTCGTTGTCTTTTGCTCATGTTTCTCGTTCTGGTGCGCGATCGCTCCGAACCACTGAAGACATGAGTGGGTGGCTGCTGAGTGCTGAGTGCTGAGTGCTGAATGCTGAATGCTAGCACGTATACCTCTTCTTCTCTTGCTTATTCAATCGAAAATATTGTTAGTGTAGAAGCCTTGCAAAACCTCACTCTCGCATCCTTCACTAAATTGCTTTTAACCCCTTGCTTCCCTACACACCTGAGTATGAATCTGTGAAAGTGAAAAATCGTGATCACCGCCACGCCTACCCCAGATATTTTTTTAAATTCTTCTGTTCTTTCAAATGGTTGATTTCTTGAGCGTAGTTTGCTTTGCTCCGAGCATTAAATTTAACAAAGTCAAAAATTTCCTTTTGATCAACTCGAAATCTTTAATTTTTCTGGTGTCGCAAAATGTAATTACTGTAAAAATGACTTGCTGACCTCAATTTCGAAAATGCGCTCATCATTTCTGACAGATCAAAGAATTAAAATGAGTAGTCAATACAACGCAAGTGATTAAAAAGTATGTTCAGTGTTTTTGGAGATCGTAGTATTCGGTGGTGAAGAGTGGACTTCTTTAAAAAAAAAATGGCTCGGTCCACTAATTGAAGTTCACCTCTGCGCTGGAGCTTAAATCAATTTCTCAGAACTTGATACTTCAAGAGCAGTTCACCTTCTTGTTATACTCGCTTATATCTTATTGATGCAAACATATCTATAATAGGTATATGACTTGATAAATTTAGTATACCTCTAGCTGAAATACTCGAAAAATCAAATGTACTGCGACAACCACTTAAATCCGTCACCGTATCCCATTCTCATGACAACTGAGACCATGTACACTTCAATAGGTCTTACGTTCTCGGGAATTTTGCCAACGTCCTTACCTGTGGTTCCGTACAAGTTCAAAGCAGCCTTTAACTCACTCTCATTGACGGCATTTGGCAAGTCGATTTTGTTTCCCAAAACTAAGAATGGGACCTTGCTAAGCTCCTCAATCTGGAACAAAGCAGCCAACTCGGCTCTGGACTCGGCCAATCTTTCTGGGTCAGCGGCATCAACCAAAAATACAATGCCGTCAACTTCAGGAAAGTAATCCTTCCACAATCTACGGGCCTGCTGATGTCCACCCAAATCGAAAGTGGTGAATCTCACGGATCCAATAGCCAATTCTTCCGAAGTTGGATGCAATGTGGGCTGTAACTGCGCCAATCTGTCGTTCTTCAACATGTGTAACAAAGTAGTTTTTCCTGCATTATCCAACCCCAAAAACAACAACTTGGCATGTTTATTCCACAAGCCCAATGATGACAACACGTCTTGAACTAGAGTTTTGTTAGCACGATACTGATTCGAAAGTATTTGGCCATTTGCAGGTAATACGTGGCAGGATTCTGCAGCTATCGCTAGACGCGATCAGAGGTAGCGAAAGACCGTGTCTGCCAAGCGGGTACTGCCCAGATTATGATGGAATATACAATGCTTCAAAATTGATACGTACCCCAGCTGAAAATCCACATCTTAAAGTGTTGTGTATTCTATGTAGATACTTTTCTAATTGCTGTAGGAGACGGTGGTGGGATCATGCCCTCTCGCTCGTAGTTTCCTTGAGATGTACGGATGTAGTGTTGTGCGCGAAGGGAGCATGATAACTCTCAGCTTGCTTGAATCCAGAGGGCTCCTTGCTAGCAGCGCGGGCAGTTTCTTGTTGCTTTTTCTTGGTAAGTGGTGTTTACCTAACGAACTCTTACTAACTTATCTATTGTGCAAGAGGCTTCAAATCAAGCGCTTCATCGCTCTCACGCCTTTGGCGGAAATTTGAATTCAAGGCCTTTGGATCGTAAGGAGTTGGCGTATATTACAATCTCCTCTGTTCTTTTTTGCTTAGCATGTACCACATTTTGCCTCTCTTCAATTCTTTTCTTATCCCAAAAGAGAGGAACGAGGCCTTCCCCATCCGAACCAGAAGCCTTAATCCAATTGTAAAGCTCATTGCAATAAGTGAAGTCGCAGTCTTTCAAGGAATGGAAATCTTTTCCACCACCTTTCGAATCAAGCTCCTCTAGGTAGCTCTTTATTCTTTCTTCTTTCTCTGGTAGTTGTATTCTTCCGGAGAAAACGCGGGCGATAACTGCTGCTTGAGACTCGCATAAGGGTAGGGGTGAGATGAATTTGGGCAAGCCAACGAACGTAAGCGAGGGGTCCACCACGTTGAATATTTGCTTGTAAAGATTTTTAACATTTGTGCCGTTGGTGATTCCGGCATCATAGCTCTTGAGAAACGGAAACGTGTACAAGTAGCCCGTACAAAATACGATCTTATCGATGCCGGCGTATGCTTTCCCATCAACAGTGTAAACTGTTCGTTCTGGAGCATTATAGCGAGTTACAAGTCTCAAATATTGAACGTAGTCATAAGGAGATTCTTTGAGTGTTTCATCCTTCGAGCTCACATAAACCTTCTTGGCTGTTGTGCTGATTTGTGTTGCCAAGTCCATCCCACTCGCGTAATTTCCAATCACGAGAACAGTCTCATTTTTGTAATCAGGAGAACTAACGAAGTACTTGGAGTGTGTCACTGACCCCGGGTATGTTTTCAGCCATTCCTGTAATCCGGGTGTATCGGGAACATAAGGTAATTCACTATGGCCGTTTGCAACTACAACTGCATCGTATTGCCTATTCGTGGCCTTTCCTGTTTTCACATCTTTTGTGGTTATTGTCCAAACTTCACTAGAGTTCGACTTATTCACGTCGACCACATCTGTCTGTAGATTTATATTGACAGTGTCAGGTATGGTCTTTGAGTAATCTTGCAAGTATTTGAGAACATCACTGCGATCAATGAAATTCATCGATCGTGGTTGAAATGGCATACCACTATATTCCATGAGTTTATCCAAGAGATTTGTCTCAAGGTATTTGTACATTGAAGACATAAATCTATTTTCAAACCCGCCATTGGGTAGAAGAACTTCTTTACCATTGGGGTCTGTAGACGGAACAGATGGCAAAACTTTTGTCTTATCGCCTGCGTAAAGCCAAACTCCACCCATCTTATCGCGTCTCTCAAAAAGGTCTATATAAAACAGGGTTGGCTCCATTGCAAGGGCTTTTGCCGCTGCCAAGCCGCCGGGACCGGCTCCAACAATAGCCACCTTCTTCATTGGTTAAAAGTTTGTTCAGAGAGGTTATCAGTCTGTTCAGAGAAGTTATCAGTCTTTTGACAGTGAATGACGAGCGGAGTGCATGTACTATTTGTCAGATCACCCAAAGTGGGCTGATTCGAAGTGACCTTGTCGCTGATACTACCTGCGGATATTGTACCACGCCAACTTTCTGGTGTCATGAGATTAAAGTTCAAAATTGTGCTTTACCAGATACTCGAATCTCTACGAAGAACGGGGCCATAGCATGTATTTACATATGATTCCTAAGTTCATAAGCCCCTCTTGTCACGTGGTTCACCAGACACCATGTACCCGTTTCAAGGCAAGTTGTAGGTGAACAATATCATAAGAGTATCAAGTTGAGCTGACTTTAATCATGTAAGGAAATATCGTCTACTTCAATGTTTTTTCCAGATGAGTCATTCATCGGAAGCCGCCCACTGGGTGACTGAAAAATATCACGAGAGAAGTAAGGCTCTGCATTTTAGCCTTGCACACAAATTCCGAAGTCATATTTTATAGTCGGATGGTGTTTCAATAAAAACAAGAAAATCTTTAATCGAAGTTGAAATGGTAAATGAGAGACACCGGTGCAAATGTAGCAACGACCGTCCCTTATTCAAAAGGTAGTGACCGCATTTTCTCAGGCGTTACTCATTTAGTACACGCGCATGCATCTCGAAGCCTTGGTCTGGGGTTGCTATCTACCTGGGAGTGTAGATAAATCATACCCCAGTTTTCATATAAATTACGCTAACGCCCCGAACCAAGATGAACTTTCGATTCACTTGGGATTTTTCATTTTCATTATTGAAGGAAAATATCACTCGGCGAAATATTTCGAAAGAAGTTACCAACTAAAGAATGGCGGATTCGACTGCCAGTATTAAGTCAATTTATAGCGGGTCAGGGGAGTTTTCAGACGGAATTGTCAATAACGAATTCGAGGAGTACAAGGCCTCAGACACCTCATTATTTCTGAAAAATAGCGCCCAATCTGGAGGTTCTGTTACCGATTTAAGGAAACATATGAATAATTTTGCAGCCGCGGGCCAAACTTCTGGCTCATCTGCAAAGCCTGCTGAGCCATCTTCTATTTACTATAGGGATTTTTCTACCCGGAAAAGATTGGAGAATCAATTTGGCGAAAACCAAAATTCAGATTCAGGCTTTCCGAAGAGAACAGACCCCAGGGGTTTTGGTTCAGTCCCCCCAGAGTGGGCTGATGGTCGTCTTTCAAGTACAAACGCTTCATTTGCCTCCTCGTTGAGCGAATACCAGCTGGGGACAAAGCCGGGGGAAGATGCTGAGCTCTTTGAACATGAATTTACAGCAAATGGCAGCTATTCCCGTCCTTTATCCCGCAACTCAAACGCATCTGGGTTTTCAACAACTGCTACAAAAGACGGCGTTGAAGGAAGAAGACCCATCAGACTACTCCCTAAACCACCACTTGGAAACTTGGTGGCAGAATCCATCAGTCAAGAAAGCCATCCATCAAGCTATCATGGGATTTCATTCACTGAATCTGCACAGTCCCCATGCAACAACTTTAATGGAGACCCTCAAGCTGCAAATGATGGATCTTCGCTAAGACAGGGACTCGCGGCCGCGAGTTTGGCTCCTATTACCATTGACGAGAAGATTGAGCTCATGGACCAGAAAACGAGCGGTCGGCATCCTTGAACACTCTTTTCTGATATTTGGTTAAAAAACATGTCGACCAGCATTATCTTATGAAATGTCAGGATGTTTTCAATGAGTAGATCCAGTAAATCCAACAGAATTCAATCAATTTCTATAATTTATGCACATGGAAGCTGGAGCACGGCGTACTATTCGCTTAGAAACGTAACTCCAAGTGATTTATGAGTGTCAACGCGACGTAAACTCGAAGACATCACTTACATGTACTTCACTCATTGGTGCGAAATTGGTTGGAACAGGCGACACAATTAATCAGGCTTATTTAAGTTTGCAGTTTACTAAACAAGACCTCATCATCGAAAGATTGCATGCGAAGACGAAATGTATTAGGATGAAAGTATATTTATCAGAAATATTTATATCAAGTAGTAAAACGATCAAAATCGACTTCCAGTCTAGAAACCGGCGTTTCGCATCTCATGTAAATTTTCAAAGCTCGCGAACATGAGAGAATCTGGAATATCTTGAAGGTTCAGATACTGCCCATCGTCCTGGATTAAGGATTCACACCAGAATTCAACACAGTATGCTTCGCATAAGTGCTCACATTGCCAAGCGTACCATCGTAAATCGTTTCCCCCGTGTTGCGGTACAAGCTAGGCGTCTACTTTCAAAAGAGCCAAAGGAAACGTTTACTACACTTAATGATCGCAGTGATCCTTCAAGAAACCAGTTTTTTCAGTACACTTGGGGTTCCTGGTTGAAAAATGATGCATTGGAAAAAGCTAGACGTGAAACAAGATTCAATATCGAGAACGTTTCTGCGTTTATCAAGAACTTGAAAGTGGAAAATCGTGATGATACAACCCTTACAAAGCCGCAGGTCTTGTCCAATGGAATCGTTACTTTGCCCAATAATTGCATCGAGAGCATTATTGGTCAAGGGGGTGCTGAAATCAAATCTATTGCAAGTATTCACGAGGGTAAGCACCACAGGATCTATAAAATTACTTTAACCAACGAGAAAGATCTCGTTTTGAGAATACCATATAAACTTGAATCTGACTTCGCTATCGAGAATAAGATAAAAAGCGAGGTTGCAACATTGGACTTTCTCTCGCTCAAATTAAATGCCCATGTTCCCAAAGTTGTGGCCTATGGTAGTACTAGAGCAAATCCACTCCAAACACCATTCATCTTGATGGAGTTTTTGGAAGGAGAATCATTGATGAAACAATGGGACCCAATGATGCCCGATACCGAGAATAGCGAAGAGCGATTGAAACTGGTCATTGAACCAATTATGAATTTCACTGAAACGACTCTTTCGATGACGTTCAACCGATTCGGATCGTTATACTTTTACGATGATGTGAGCGTTGAACATCAGTCCATTGTGCCTTATGAAGACGAAAATAACGAGGATTTGCGTAATAGATGGAGGATTGGACCAAGCGTCGAAAGGGCGTTTTCCAAAAATAAAAAGCATTTGACGGCACAAGAGGTGAGTCAAGTCAATGGGCCTTGGGACGCCGACAAACCCTTAGACATGATAAATGATTTGGCAGCAGTCCAACTCGAAAGCTTAAAGTCTAGACTTGGGTTAGCTCAAGCAGATGCGGGAAACAAAGTTGAGAATATCGACGGATTGAGAAAGCAAATAGAAGCTTTCGAACACTTGAAGATAATGTCTCAGAAACTTTTCAACCCGAAGTCCAAATCCATTATGAATGTGGAGGAAATTTTCAAACCTAGACTCTACTTCCCCGACTTGGACCCTCTCAATGTTATCGTGAAGGATGGGCAGTGCTCTTTTCTTGATTTCGAACATGCTACTATCAAGCCTTTCATTTTTTCAAGCTATCCGTCATTTGTGGCCTATCAAGGGGCAAAAATCTATAACCTTCAGGAAGACGTCCCTGATTACGAGAAGATGGACGATGTTGAAAAACAGCAATATCAATTCATGTACTACAAGACGAGAAATGAACGTTTGTGGGAGCAAGCTTTGAACCGAAGAAGACATGATTTGATTGCTGTTGCCTCTCCCCATGTGAAGGTATTAAAATCGCCTTACTTACAGGCGCTTGAATGCAAGAGCGACAAAGACTATCTATTTGTGGAAAACGCAATTGTTCAATTGCAAGCAATGTGGAACGTTTATGTTTCCAACGGGCTCGTAAATACCAAGGAATCCCGCTTTCCAATCGAGTATACTCAAAGCAAGTTGGATGAACATCAGACGGCATTGGAGGATCATCAGACCAATATAGTTTCGACGCCATTCGCCGCAACGGGGGGCTGGGTCCCTCAAGACATGTTCGCGGTCTTGAAGGAGCAGGGAATCTTGGTGAAAAACGAAAATGGGGATCACCACATCGAAGCAGACGCGGCGTTGAAAGATGCACCGGAAACCGAACAGAAAAAGTAAAGTTCAAAGACCAGCCGCATTTATTTACATAGCAAAATAAGTGCATCTTATACTTCAGAGGTACTTCCGTGCTAAGGACTTGACTCTGAAGTCAAAGTCCGGTGAAACAATAGGATCGTTTACCGAATAAAATGGACTTAGTAAAGCCTTCACATATAATTCGTAGGTTTCTGAGAAGAAATGGCGGATAGCTGTTTCATCCTGCTTTGAAGCAGACGATGCTATGAGGCCATCTGAATTGGATGAAGACAGTGATGTGTCTGAGCATAGCACTAATTTGATGTTCCCTTGTGTTATGAAAGCGTTCACCAGAACACCATAAAATGAGTCAACTTTGCCCAAGTTGAAGCTATTGCTTTGCCACTGTGTATCTTCAACAATATCTAGGGAAGCATTGCTGATGAAAGGCAAGAGCTCCTTGACTTTAGGAGAAAAATGAGCTTCTCCAGCAATTCCTGAGGACGATCCACCCTTGAATGATGAGAACTCCAACTCATAGAGAGGGTTATCGCGTGTTCCAATGATTGTGAAATAATACGAGATCATGGATATAGCCAGTATGTGCCCAGTTCAGAAGTATCTTTTCGGTTTCTGATGATCTTTTAATGTGTCTGTTGAGTTTTACCGATGTATTATGTAAAAGATTACGCAACTAGGATTAATACGACGGACAAGATGCATTCACATACAGTTCACGCGAGCACTGAAAAGTTTGTTTCGAAATGTGTATTGCAGGACGCGCATTGTTCCCTTGAGCTCGGACTCTTTATTCATTAAAAATTGTGTTGGGAAGATTCGATACAATTAGGTATGATCATTTGGACATAAGAACTAAGATTTTGAGTCTCTATAGCTGATAACTAGACCCAGCCATATAAATCCTGCGATGTAACTTGTGTGAGCAAAATCATCTTGCCCGATTTGTTGATATGCGCGTAGTGAGAGCCAGTGACTGATAGGGGTATCCACTCTCGCGACAATAGCCGGCACAAGTCCCACGATTGGCGCAGGCAGAACCAGTTTCATGCCGTGGACTTTGATCCATATGCGGAATCATCCAGCCAAAAGAATTAAAAGTATAAAGGAAACAGAACCAAGAATACTTCGACACAGAAGATTAGTCCCTCCAATTTTGCTTGAATTCTTTCTCGCTTCGACATTTCCTCTGTGAAGCTCCTGCTGCTTGCAAGACCAAGGCCTAAGTACTTATAGTATTCAAACAGAATATTCTGAATTGATATTTACCCAAAGAATATCATCACTGAAGATGGCAGAAAAAGCGAAGAAGAGACGGCAATGGAATCCCATACGATCTCACGACAACTTCCCACCTGAGCACCGTGAAATTGTGAATGCGTACTATAAACATAGACCCATGTTAAACTTCGGATCTAACTATACCGATAGGCCACAGCTTTCGATTATGACTTACAACTTGCTCCACCCTTGTGAAACCTATCCTGAAACAAGTTTCTCTCGTGAGCAAATACTCATGTTTGAGATCGCTCGCTATAACCCCGACATTGTATGCCTTCAAGAAGTCGATGATCACTTTCGCTGGATTGAAAGATTTGCAAAGTTTGGCTACAACATGCGCGTAGCACACCCCAATGAATTTCATGCCATTGCCATTTGTTATAAATGGGAGCTCTTTCAGGAGTACGATCATTCTTTCAT
This sequence comes from [Candida] golubevii, assembly GCA_030582695.1. Taxonomy (NCBI): domain Eukaryota; kingdom Fungi; phylum Ascomycota; class Pichiomycetes; order Serinales; family Metschnikowiaceae; genus Metschnikowia; species [Candida] golubevii. The sequence continues at coordinate 147,486 of JAJMGV010000016.1, read as the reverse complement.
CAAATTTTGCGACTACGAAGCTTCTTGTGTATCATTCGACTTTGCAAACACGCATGGGGCTTTGTTTGTATGTTTGTTTTTCCGACCCGAATTCTTGAAAGGGCACAAACCACCTTCGAAGCATGGTGTTATTGTAGCATGTACCCATTTACCACTGACGGGCATTAGAGCCTTTACTCGAACCAGAGATGCTGCAATCTTGTTGGAATATGCTGGAGTCTTTGAGCAGTCCGTAAGGGACAATCGAGAGGCCAAGTACAGATTCTATACGTTCATTGCGGGAGACTTTAATGCCACAACAAATGATCCAACTTTCCTAGCCTTGACTCAAAGACCTTTGAAATTTTATGGCAGGTATCGTGAAATGCTTATCAGATCAATAAATGATACTATAATGCCGGTACACGACGCAATGGCATTGCTTGGTCTCAAGGACGCACAGCCAGGTGTGATTTTAGCAGTGTCTCAACTTGAAAGATTTCATAACTGGATACAGAAAAGGGCTATCTCGCTATATTCGCTTGGATACGGGACTGTTCACAAGAATAATACGCAAGCTAACGAACCCAAATTCTCCCACTGGGGAACGCATTCCCAGGAGCTTTTCGATTACATCTTTTTGGTGACTGACTATGACGCAAGTCTGAATGAAAGGCGTGGCGCAATATCCAATCCAAATTTTATTGCCAAGAAGGCCAAGGTCAAGTTGTTGGCCCTTCTTCGCATGCCCACACGTGCAGAAATGGGTCTGAAAAATATATCTCAACCTGTGCTTGGTGAATACCCGTCAGACCATTTGTGCATGATGGCAGACTTGGAATTGCTCTAAACTAACAGACCCAATGATTTCTAGTGACAATAAAGCGAGGGTTATATATATCTTGCAGTCTAACCCCCTAGCTCTTGACACAGCTGTTATTCTTTGTATATTGACTCGGAGTGCCAGTCATTGTTGATTGTCTGCTTTCTAAGTCAGGATATGGCATCTTGAACTTTATGGATTTTCCGGGGAAAATCAACTGGCCTATATCTTCGACTATTATTTCGAAGCGTAAGCAGTATCTCACTTTCCGTATAGATGTCTTCGAGTCGTGTCTCAAAGCCCAGTTGCGTATCGCACTTTACACATATAATAGGCCTCGGAGTACTTTTTTTTTCTTTCTTTTCGATATGAATTGAATGTCAGACAAAATGATGCAGTTCAGCCCCAGCGCTATCCCACTCGATCGACTTCGTCTTGTTTTATAGTGTCTCGTTTCTCGCCCGCTTGGGACATTTACACTTTCCGCACCCCGCGCATTTACTTGAGCCGTGCGTGACTATGCAAAGATCTTGCAGAAATCTTCCCGACTTGACCTGGGATCGCGCATACTAAGTTGGGTTTCCGGCATACATCCTTGCCTTTGTTATTGAAGTTCTCACTCGAAGCTCGTTTGAGTTGAATGGAACAAGAGCTCCATTACAACCTAAAAACAAGATTAAACTTCTCCACTGCTTCATTAAGTCGCCTGTGAAAAGAATATACTTTGAATCTCACGGTGTAAGAACTGTGTCTTACTCAAGCAGGGAATAAGCAAAAACAAAATATCACTATTTTAATTGTTAAACCTACGGAATACTGCCCCATTCTAAGGAACATCATAACTGACAAATGGCTCTGCATCATACGACAGTATCTGGTCTATATCGGCACAGAAATTACATGAAAGACAAAGACAGACCGAACTTTCTCTTCTCATCTGACATCCCTTATAAAATCGCCACCTGTGTTGCTGAGCTTCACTTATATCAAGGTGGCTGCTCGAGCAAAGTTGTGGACCTTTCAAAATACATCGAGTTTTTTGACATCACTCTAGAGCTCAATGTTCTCATCCTACGAAATAAGCATATAGTTCCACTGGAGCTTATACCCAGCAACCATATATTTGTGGCAAAATCTCACTCTCCAAAGTTTGATAATGCCATGAAACGCTCAGTATCCTTCTTTCCGCAAGTATGGAAGTCTATTTTGTCCATGCAAGAGACCAATGAGACATTTGTTGTGAACTTCCAGCTACATCTAGATGAGTTTATTATCAACTTGTCTGACGCCAGCGATATACGATTGAGGTATCATACTGATGAAACATTATCGTCGCTAATTCAAGCAGATTCAAGCATATACCAGAATCTCGAGTCGTACATACGAGGGAAACTTTTACAGGAGCTCAAGAACAATAGTGAAATTTCAATTCATATCACTGACTCTTCTACAATCTTACAAGATCTGCCTCCTAACGAAAGTATAGCTCAGTTTAAGTCGCTGTATGGCATTTCTCAGCGGGATACAAGCGATCTTGTTGATGTTTCACTCGACGATTATGAGTCGTCTTATGTGATTGAGAAGCAATTGGTGTTCTATGATGATGATGATGATGATGATGACGGGTTCGATGTCTCGGGAGATGACATGAAAGTTCTACATTCAGACGAAAGTGGTAAATGTAACTCCAATGAGGACGAGGATTCTGACAGTAACCCACTAAGACCGCATCTTTCTGATGAAGTGACTCAGCAGAAGCCTTCTAATAAGAGCGTTTTAAACTCGCCTATTACGGCTGCAATAGCCAGAGTTACCTCGGAATCAAATGTTCTCGTCAACAATGACAACCGACACATTTTATCTAACCCGTTTTCCTCGAGCGGAAGCAATGACAAATCAATGATGGCTTCGATAATGGAGGCGAGCTTTAACGCCGAGAACCAAGAAGCGTCAAGACCAACAGGGCAAAGACAAAGCGCAGAAGACCTATCTTTCGAGGCAAACCAAGTATATGGAGAAGGAGAGAACCCGACGTTTGAAGAATTCTGCAAGAATCTACCAGAGCAAACGACGGAGTGTGTAGATACCATATCCTCGCCGATGGTGTCTCCACGCAAGAAATATATGGATAGTCAAAGCTCACAGACTCAAGACGCATGCCCTCAATTAAGGAAAAAGGCTTCTCTCTCGTTCATTGATCACGACGATGGGTTTGGACTCGACTTTGCCTTTAGGAACTCTTCTTCTTCTGTGCCTGAGTATATCAAGGAGAACAAGAAGTTCAAGTTCATTAAGATAGGTAAGGTGCAGAAGTTTGTCCACATGTTCGAAGAGCACAAAGAGGCACCGAGCACATCTCTGAGCCGGGCGAGCACAAGGCCAGCGAGTCCCAGGAATTTTGGGTAATCACAGCGCAACATCAGGCCCAAATTATCTAATGAAATGCCGTAATGATTCACGAAATACAACCGTAAGGTCTAGCGTTCTCAGACACACTTCACACCAGAGCACTGCTTTCCAAAGATGCAATTCTATCAATGAGCTGGTTAAATTTATCATAAGCGTCTTTCAACTCCTCTTCGCTAGCCTCTTTGTGAGACTCATCATCAGATACCTTTATCGTGTCTAGACACCATGTCTCTCTTAAGCCACGCGTTATCCCCAAGAGATCTTTACAAAGACGTACAATTGTCAATGCATCGAGCTCCATTGCCGCATTTTCCACGGCCAAGACTTCCTTGGGTTTGTCCTCGATGACTGATTTCTCAAACAAATCCTGGAACTTGTCAAGAATCTGGTAAATGGTTGAGTCGATTTTCTCTAGAGGTAGTTAGCTTCCGCGGGCATATATAAGTGGAGTAATACTTGACATACTTAGAAGAGCAACGGATTTCTGCTGCATGACAACGACGACAGAAATTGATTAAGGTTTGCTCGGGGGGTTTGTTATAGTATTCTCTAGATTTTCGATCCCAGTTTTCCTGTTTCATAGACCTGTACATCAGCGGAAGTGGGGTCCATCCGAACAGAGCGTCAAACTTAATACCCTACGGAACTACTACGCTCTACGAGGATTTGCTTTTGCGATACCTCCAAACATACTTCCTGGAATTCTAGGTATTGGAAATCTAGAAATAGTAGGAATGTGTTAGTAAGTGAAATGTTTCATTAGACTTGTGCCATTAAACAAGGGGGACACTGGCCAGTCACGTACAATGCACTCGCAGCGTGGGACACCAAATCATTTCCTGATGCGGTGCACGCCGATTTTCTCACTCCACATACTTAGCTCGGACAAAGAAAAGTTGATATTTTTAATTATAAGGTAGTTTCTCTACTAGTTTTTACTTTCAAGTATACTTGTTCTTTTTAATACCAAATGATATGAGTCTACCAGGAAATGATTTGGGAAATACCCAGAGCAACAGCCAAATCAAATCCACGCAGACTTTTCCTCTTGCAAAGTCTGGGTCTGAGAATAAGTCGAGTCCTTCTCTGTCCCAACAGGCCAGCACCACCAGCGCCACTAGTGTCACCCACAACATGAGCGACCGTGTCTTTAATTTCGGAAGCTTTTCGAACAAAACCAAGACTTTGTCATCTCCTATTGTGCAAACTCAACCCGAGGCCACGAGCAAATCATCAGTTTCTCAATCAGCGCCAGTATTTCCTGGGAACCAACGCCAAAAGCCCCTGGCAAGTGTGTCTGCAAATCATACTCAGCAAAAACCTATTGATTCTGAAACTAAAACCACGGCACACTCTGGCGATGGAACCATTCCACCTACTAAGTCAGATTCTATGGAACAATCGGTGATGGATGATATTCGAAGGAAAGCTGACTCTATCGACATAGGTGGGGCCCTGGTAGGGAATGCTTCGCGATCTGACAGTGGCCCCGCGAAATCAAAAGGACAGAATGAAGAAAAATCTAACCCACTTGATGTAACAAAACGATCGAGTGTGTCGCAAATTCTGACGGCAGTTGCCACTAAACACCCCCCTTCTACACTGCCGGAAACGGGATCCTCGTCAACCGAAATTTGCTCGAAGACAATGAAGGATAATTCTGTGAAGCAAGCTTCACCGAAAACTTTTGCGGAGCATCCTGAAACACAGATGCTTTCAAAACCTCTCATTCTCGAGAAGAGTGTTAGTTTGAAACCAATGAGTATTTCACAGTTGACTGAAGACCTATCATTCGAAGAAGCTCGGGAATACTTTCCATGGATTGGTGTATTCCATAAAGAGCGACAGTTCTTGCATCCGCGGCTTCCTTATTTGGCTGCCGTGTATAACGAGCTTGGGCATTGGTGCAAAGAACAAATTTTGCTTCTCGCAAGCAACAAAGATCTTTCTGATCAGATGGACTGGGAAATTCGCGTGGCATTGGTGTTTCGAAAGTACTCTGAAGACACGCGTGAGAATCTCATGAGGTCCTTGGCTTCAGTGCCGAGGGAGGAAGCGATAATGATTATTGCCTTCCGGACAGCCGAAGCTCTCCACGAAGTTGTACTTGCACCGTCTCCCGAATCAGATCTTAGTGGCTTGAAAGCCATTGACACCGTGGAGCCCGTGAAGGAATGGGTCCAGAATGCGATTGCTGCAGTGAAAGCAAAAGTTCAAGAAGCTGATGCTCGATGCGATAAGATTCAAGCAAGGCTTGAAGCTCTAGAGACCGAAAAGTCACATGTTTGGATGAGCTTGAAGCCTGACGAAAAAGAGCTTCTAACAGACTTGATGAAAGCGAAGGTACTCTTATGGCAGACGGACAATCTCAAAACTTACCTCTCGCCGCACACTGGACTTGTTCATGTTAAGATTTCGAAATGGGATCCGTTTGTTGAACAAAACACCCGAGTGCACCCACTTGCGGACTACGCGCCAATCAGAGAAAGATTTGTCCCCACTCGTATGGACATTTCTTCTTCATTGAAATTTCAGTATGAGAATTTCCAAATGTTTTTGCACTCGTTGTACCTCGATTTAGAGGTCAATGGCATGTCCAGATCTATAGAACTCAATTCTATAGAGGGCCCCGATGATTTTGTGCCCTTTGAGCTCTTTTACTCCGAGAATGAAAGCTCTGATGTTGGATGCTTTATGCGCGTCGCTTCGGGATACTCTTCAAAGTTTCATTTCGCGTCTGCGCCAGTCGCCGTGAATAAGGAAAAATCATATTTTTCAGTTGAAGGTGTGCTAGACCCAAATTGTTTCCTACGCAACGAGCTGCCATTTGTTGCCCGTACGTTGACCTTGTCCATCAGCAAATTTGGCAAATCATGCCTTTCTTGTTTCAAAGACCATCCAAACTGCTTCAAGAAGGAATTCCCTAAGCCAAAGCTCATATCCATAGAGAAGCACAAAACGAAGAGACCAGAACTGGAAGAAAAGAAGTCAAAAGAGCTTACTGGCTAGATCCCTTGACCATTGATGCCGTCATTCCACTACCCGATAGTGATCTACAAAACAATGTCTAAGTTCTTTAGTAGTTACCTCATGAAAGCATAAGTGAATTGATCAGCTAATTAGAAGAGTTACTGATGCCTCTAAGTATTAATATATCTATGAGTCACACCAAGTCTCACTTGAAAAGCAAAGTTAGAAGCTTCCAAAGGAGCTTCATAATGATGAACAAGGGTTTGAGAATGTTCACACCTATCCAAACAAGGCGAAGAAAGATAACAATTCCGTTCTCCAAAGCAATGTAAAGAAACTTGTGGTTCGTGATTTCCAAATTTTGGATTCTGTCGTTTGCAACAGACGAGCCAGCGATCACAGTCCCAAAGAGAGAGCGATCTAGTTTGTCAAGTCTTTCGTTTGTTTTTCTCAACTCCATCACGAGAGACGTATTCAACTCTCCGTAGGATCTATCTGTGGAACTCAACAAATTGTCTATCCTCACAGCGCAATCATCGTTTGCTAGGCGAGTCATGCTTTTCACTTCCTCGATGAGGCCCCGAAACAAATTCTCTCTTGATGATAGAAGCCCCGAATTTAGTTGATTAATGGAACGCACAATCTTGCGTGAACCTTCCTGCAAGACTGCGTCCAACTTGTGATTCGCCGAGTCGAGAAGTCGAGGATAGATGACATTCAAGAAGTTGAACCTGAGAAAAACAATCGCGGTCAAATTTGCAACAATGCCGTGTATAGGCTCGAGTTGATCATTTGGGGAATCAGACGTCTGCAGAGGACCGGCATCTGCAGTGTCAGAACTTTCACTTGACGGGCTCCACTCCAAGTGCTGTACCAGAGGCAGTTTGAGGTTTACAGAGCTGAAAAAAACGTTATTCACGTTTTCAGCTGGTGCTCCTGTATTTCTTGTTTCTTCAGGCACCGTGGATTTGTCTTTTATTACCTCTCCATTCGATTGTGGGTTGACGGAGCTGTCATCTCCAACAATGATCTGTGGTGGCTGTATAAGTCCCTCTCGGGCTAGACTGGATTTCGAGAAGTTTTCGTTCACAAATTGATCAAGCTCACCGCTACCAGAAAATTGGAATTCATACAGCTGCAGAGTATTATCCGCAGACTGACTTCTGCCAACACGAGCAATTTTGATGGCTTGAATGCCATCCAATGATTTCAGTACATTATGCTGTTGGTAATTGGCAGGTTGTAAGTCAATTGATGATGAGCCCAGATGGCCGTAAAGTCTCTTAGCTCTTTCTTTTAGATTCTTCTTAATTCCTCTAGAACCCGCTTCCTTGGGTCGGCTACGGAATGAGATCTCCGAAAGATGATTCTCGTCATGCTGCTGGTCACTATCCGACTCGTTCCATAGCTTGTCGTGCAATCTTTCGGAAATTCGTCTATGCTTAGGGGGCGGGGTGCGTGCCGCAGACGCCCCTGGAAACCAAAAATCCCCTTTTGCATTGCGAAGTTCGGCCCAATGAATCTTTCGCCACGCGTAATCCGCCACCAACTCATTGAGATCGATTCCCCAAAACATTTTCCATGATTTTCCTCCAGGTAGACGGTTGGAAGAGAATGCATCACAAGGAAGAGGGGTTTGAGTGGGTGTTGGCAAGAAATGATGGAGCCTTTTACGAGTCACACGGTTTCGTAGCACCTGGAGGGGATTATAACAGTTATCTAAGCCTGGGGTCGCCAGATCTGGATCATTGGTATGTGTAGAAACTCTTTGAATCCACGTGTACTTGAGCTCAAGTATGGATTTGACAACATCAGCCCTTCGTCTGATGGCAGGGGATATATTCACAGGCACCCCCTCAGGCAGCTTCACGAGCTTTAGGGAGTCTTTAGCATGCAAAGGGTCAATAACATTGAATTTTGACTTGACGCCTTTGGCCAGGGTCAAGAAAATCGTGGCCATCTGCAGACTGTCCTGGGTGGCCGTAGTGATAAATTCAGGAGAATCAACAAGACTGCCCCGGGTGGCTACATTCGGGAAATCCAAATCAAATCCAAAGCCAGCATTATGCGCCAGTTTGTTAGAGTGGATTTGCTTCGATGAACTATGACCTTGATGTTGTTTAATGCGTTGCGTCGGTTTTTGCCTTGCGTTTTGCTCACGCTCAGGATTAAGTGACTTGAGGCGCAATTGCAGCAATGGGCCCCGCAGAGAAGTGATGGATTGGTCAGACAGACTCACCGGATAGTTGAACAGAGTTCCAAGGGTGTCAGTATCAGTGACAGCCATGGCTGAGGCTAGTCAGGGGGTTGCCTGACTTTATGTTACAACTGAACAGTTGGGCCTGACTGCGGAATATACAGCAGACTGTAGAATCGAGATCCTGAGCTGCGGGGCCGGTGCGGTTTCCTGTTAAGGACTGAGATAACCCTGCCTGGGTGCGCGTCCGGCGTCCGCATAATGAAACGAGGCAATACACCCAATCAGCAGCAATATTGTTGGAGCAAAGAGTAGCGAAAAGAAAGCGAAATGCATTAAGCCAAAGTAAAAGTGAAAGGTGATATGATTTTCCGACTAGGTTTCAAAAAAGTTTGACATTTTATTGCTTTAGTATCACTATGATTTCATAAGCGCTTCGCGAACTCTTATCGCCAATGTGTGTCTGTCAATTCGTCGCAATAATAATTGGTCCCAAGACATTGGGCCAAAGCTTTCTTAAAGACGCACTGTGCGATCTTTACGCTTTCAAAATATTTCCAAACCCCTAAATCTCAACTTTCCTAACAAATTGTCTGTGCTGTCCTGATTGCAAGCTTCAGGTTCATTTTCATATTGGTGCTATTCAAGTTATGCATTTAGGTCCATCTGCGTCTGGTGCTTACGCGGGCGGCGGCGGGCGCGCGGGTTTTTTCACTTTTGACCCCGTGTAGGACATTTCGAGAGGCCAGATCTCGAATCACCGGGGTCAGACAACAAATAGGTCGTTTGAATCCGCTCACAAAGATGGCACAAAACGAGGATATTACCTTCGTTAAGAACGAGAGTGAGTTTGAAAGAATTCTAGCTGCAAAGAAATATCTCGTTGTCAACTTTACAGCCAGTTGGTGTGGTCCATGTCAGGCTTCAAAACCAGTTGTGGATGGGTTATACAAGGAAGATAAATACAAGAAAATCGAAATTGTGAGAGTCGATCTCGATCAGAATCAGCAACTAGCACGGAAGTATATGGTTACTTCTGTCCCAACCTTTTTGTTTATCCAAGATAAGAAGGAAGTAGAAAGAGTCCAAGGATTTTCCCAGCAGTTTCAAGTGGCGTTAAGTAAGTTGAATACAATTGCAGAGACGGATTCGAGTGTGAAAAGTCGTACAGAACAAAATGGTACCCTGGAAAGTGGTACCAATTCTGAGTACACAAAGGAAATTCAAGGCCTCGTTCCCAAGGGGTTTGAGGTGATTAATAGTGCGATTCATTTTGGCGAAATGGTGGCGTTGAATGTCATGCCCTTGTACAAGGAATCATCTGGGGTGAAGCTGCTATTCAAGCCCCTGTCAGAAGCATCTACGATTTTTACTGATTCAGATTCGCAAGCGTTGTTCTTCGTGCCCTTAAACCATATTTGCAAAGTTTATTCCATTCTTGTGAAGATTCTGAAGCCCGAGGCGTCGGATTCGACCGAGTTGGACAGGGAAGAGATTGAAGAGTCACAGATCCCCAGAGTGATAAAAGTGTGGGCCAATAAGCCCGCCGTTTTATCCTTTGAGGATTGCACAGCTTCAGATGCTCTCCATGAGGAGCAATTGGAATCACACCTTGAGCCTGGTTGGCACGAGATCAAGCTTCGTTATGTGAGATTTCAGAACGTGCAAAACTTGAATATTTTTGTGGATGGGGACGATGAGTATAAGCATACTGTCATTGAAAAAGTAATCCTCGTAGGGCTTACTGGAGAGAGCACAGAGCACATTGCCATTCTGCAAGAGGAACAATAAAAGGCCAGGAAGAGCATCCACGGCCGGGGAGATTAAATGAAAAGCAAGAAGGAGGGAATGATATATTATGTAGTCTGACTTTCCATTATCTTTGTCTGAAATAATGAACATTTATGAGACTTGTCGGTCTGTTGTGATTATCGATACACCTACGTTTCCGACTTTTGTGAACTAATGAAGGAACATCACGCTTTTATCCCCAAAGACTCCTCCTCTTCATTGGTACCTCGAATTCTATTTCTCACTGGATACTCGCATGATAGAGGAGCTGATGTAAATAATCGGGAATATTTTTTTTTTTTCTTGACTACCTTTCAATAATTTCTTCCTCAGTATTTTCCAGAATTCAAGCGCAGTGGTCGGCAAAGCAGGCTGCGAGACAAGGACCAATGAGACTTACTGGATATAAGATATGAAAAATCGGAACAGAAGTGAAACAAACTATCAGCACGATTAGCGCTACAAGTCTCGGAATCTTCTCCAAGCACATAATTTTTAATATTTTTATAATCTCTCTCTTATAGTTATTGTTGGGTATTGTATAGAAATTTTGGGGAACTGCTCGCCGCCTCCCCAGGCGATGCCGCACAACACGTGACATACTCAGAATCTGTCGCTCGTCTTCTGTTCCTTTCTCGCGCAGCCCGCCACCTGCAAACTACTCTTGTAACTTGGCTTAATACTTGACAAAATTAGCCCTCCTTTCTGAAACTATCATCACAGAATCTATCGCCAAATCTGACCTTCAAGAGCTGAGATATATTGAAGCTTCCATCAGCCGCCAATACAACTCAAATCTGAACAGCTATACACGGTGTTGAAGAGTTGAAGAAGTCATAAAATCCATCACCCGGAAAACAACCGAATACTATATGGTGTCTCGTTCCCTTTATCGAGGACTTTTGCACAGTCGCCAGTTTGCGCTAGGACGTGCACTTCGTCCAAGCTATGCCCAGTCTGCTACATCCGTCTTTTTAGTACACTCGAGGAACTCGTTACCTTGTATCAGACTCAATTCTACTGCACCTGAGAAGGTGGCTAAAAGTGGGGAACAACTCAAGGACCTCCCAAAAAAAATTGCCCCCTCACCGGTTGTTAAATCAACAGATTTAGCAAAAAAAGGAGATGTGGAATTGGAAAGTCAGGGATTGGTGAAAAATGGAGAGAGTAACGGCGATGTCGCACCTGCTGCCCCAAAGAAAACGATATGGGAGAAAGTCAAGCACGAGGCAGCACACTACTGGGCCGGGACAAAGTTGTTAGGCTACGAAATAAAAATTTCCACAAAGTTGTTGTTCAAAATGGCTTCTGGGTACGGTTTGTCAAGAAGAGAAAGCAATCAGTTGCAAAGAACCATCGTGGATGTGGCACGCTTGATTCCTTTCTCCATGTTTCTTATTGTGCCTTTTGCTGAATTGCTTCTACCTGTTGCATTAAAAATCTTCCCCAACTTGTTGCCTTCTACGTACGAGTCTAAGACAGATGTCAAGAAGAAGAGAGCTAAATTAGCGAAGGCGAGAGCCAATGCGTCAGACTTTATTAAGAAAACGATGGAAGAGAGTGGTCTTAAGTTGTCGAAAAAGATTTCCGACAGCGAGAGAGAAGCTTTTGTCTCATTTTTCCACACAATCTCCTTGGGTAAGACTCCAGACAGAGAGCATCTTATCAAGGTCGCCAGAATGTTCAAAAACGACCAGGTGTTAGATAACTTATCTCGTCCTCAGTTGATGGCCATGACAAAGTACATGTCTCTCAGACCGTTCGGTACTGACTCCATTTTGCGTTATCAAATTAGACATCGTTTATTGACAATAATCAAGGATGATAAGGCTATTGATTATGAAGGTGTTGAGTCATTAACTGTTCCTGAGTTACAGCTCGCATGCTCGCAAAGAGGAATCAAGACTCAAGACGTTTCGCCAGGCCGCTTGAGAGAGGATTTGGAGACATGGTTAGACTTAAGGTTGAGGCAGAAAATTCCATCGACACTTTTGATTCTTTCCTCTGCTTATACTTACGGTGAGCATACCCAAGGTATTGATACTTATTACGATGCTTTGTTGGCGGTGTTATCGTCTATTCCAGATGAGGTGTACAACGTGGCCAAGTTGGAGTTATCTGATGACTCAAAGTTGAAATTGGACATTTTGAAGGAGCAAGATGAGTTGATCAACGAGGAGAACATTAGAGAAAAGGATACGGTCAATCAAATCAAGGATAATATCAACTTGGACGAGTATGAGGATACTGCTACTGATGGTATGAAGATTGAAGACGATGAGAAGAAGTACACGGAGGAGAATCACGAAACCAGGAAAGAAGTGGAGAATACCGAGCAGCAGAAGAAGTAACTGTGCTCCTTTGCTCAAACCACGAACATAAATACATCCAATCCATTTGTACATACATACTTACTTTTACAAGATCTTATTTATTGGGCTTGGGACATCTCATTGAGTGGATCCATCAATTCGTGCCGGTGGAACCAAACCCACCTTCGCCCCTGTCCGTAGTATCCAATTCCTCTTTTGTAATGACCCTTGTATTAGCATTAATAATTTGCTCCAAAACCAACTGAGCAATTCTGTCGCCCGCTTTTATTTCAAAGTCTTTCTTCGAGTGGTTGAAGAGGACAACCTTAACTTCTCCTCTGTAGTCAGCATCAATGACACCAGCACCAGTGGAGATTCCATGCTTGACGGCAAGACCGGACCTGGGGGCAACACGACCATATGTACCTACTGGAACAATGACGGTAATGTCTGTGGCAACCATACCTTGTCCTTGGGCGGGAATCACGGCTTCCTCCGAGGAGTAAAGGTCATACCCAGCAGCCAATGGAGATCCTTTAGTTGGAACTATAGCTTTGTCTGAGCGAAGGAACACTTTTAGTTCATCTGTGGGCTTAAGTTTTTTCTCGACGGACATTTTCTGGATTCACCAAATTCTTTCAGAAACAATTATAAGGAAAGAGAGGAAAAAAAAAAAAAAAAAAAAAAAGAGGAAGAGAGAAAAGGAAGCTGTTGAGAGGCTTGACAATATTTCACGTTGTGTATGGACCCCGGAACGCGGCAAGACGCGTCCAGAGCGTTTGGATCAACGCGTTCTATTTTAAATATGTTTAGCGATACTGATATGGAACGCCTGCGGTGGCAAGCTTGGTGCCAAAGGTATTGGATTTTGCGGTTACTGATTTAGATTGTTAAAGAAAAAGAAAAAGAAAACAAAAGGAGTGAGATCTCTGGCTCTATATTGTGGACACTAAGCGTACACGGTTCGTGTGCATAATGTTGGATCTCAGAACTCGCAGATCGATTAAAGAAGGGTAACACTCGTATTTATAATCCCATAGCAAGAAGCCCAATATTGACTCTTTTCGGTCGAACACGAAAATATCGCTTAACAGTATTTTCGTCCTCCCCTTACTTTCGTGGATGGTTAGATTTTAGGCAACGGTCGAGAAAAGACTTTCACAATCCCGTTGATTTATTCGCTTCTCTTTGCTGCTTAATTGACGAGAGCAGAAAACTGCAGAACTTCAAAAATGATATCGGAGCATCCAAATGAAACAAGGAGTCAAGAGGTGGAAACGTTTACAGTCTTGTATTCACTTAAATTAATTCACTCAATGCATTAGCTTGCTGGGTTTAGCTGGGTAGTAATATTAGGTATGTAGCTCAGCCATGGGATCCTCACCTAGCGACTCATATAGTTTGACATGGAAGATGTCTGGTACTGAAGATGTATCCAAGTCAGCTCCAGATCCGGATTCTTGAGCTCTTAGAATGTAGCATTCCCTCTCGTTTAGCCGTAGGCCTTTCGGGGAAATTGTCGATTGAAGAAAAATGCTTTGATAAAGAATCAATTGAAGGACTAATATCACTAGATCTGTGCATAGAAGCCCACAAAGCCCCAACTTCCAGAGCCGAAGCCACCAAGGATCATCTTGCGAGTAGTCGTTTGGAAGAGACTCGCCAATAAAGGAGAATAAGTACCACGAGCCCGACTCTAATAGATATAGACGACCTTCATTTGCAACAGTCTGAAAGTATGAGACCGCTAAAATAGTATGATAGGCCATACATCCAATTGACTTCCACAATATGGCATTACGGGTCTTCGCCACAATGAAGTTAATGATTCGATGCCTGTCAAAGGAAAGGCCAGCCGCTTCAAAGTGCCTTTCTTGTGAATTTAAATGTTCAGCGAATATTGGTCGTCCACTGTCAGGACCTGTAACAGTAAATTTTTTAGCATACAACAGAAATTGCACGAACAAATGTGCAAGTGATGGGGGCAAGCATGAACTATGGGTGTACTTGAGGAACTGGAAGGCAATCATTAAGTACGTGAATGTATCGAGCTGCTCAATGAGATGTTTCTGTGCAGTTGTTTTATTACCAGCAAGCTCCCTCGTGACAAAACTATCTTCTATTTCCTTGTCGATGTCAAATTCCATTTGAGTCCCATCTGCATTTGTCGGGCTCCGAAGTTGGTTTATAGCAATATGAGTACCTTCGGAGGCGAGCCGATTTTGTACCTCTGCAGGAAACGACCCTGGGAGAGTATAGGGTAGAACCATGTAATTTGTTCTAGGATCGTTGATCAGCTACAAAGCTCGCGTTTTTGTTGGGTCGGGAATCTTGCTTAATTGCGTGGATGTCGATTCTATTTAATATTTGCTCCACCCAAGTTAATCGATACATCCTCGTGCCATGAAGCGGCGAGTCGCGCGCTGGAATGCAAGGGACCCCACCCCAAGGTCTGGTTTCATTCTAGTTTCCCGCACCTGACAAGAATCCTAGGAATCTAACTCACCAAGAAAAAAAAAAAAGCTATCTGGACGGAAAAACTTATAAGCACTTTTAATTTATGACTTCTTTCTCTCCGTACTTTCTCCTGAAATATTAGTAAGATCCTCGGGAAGAAATATGAAATCGAGGAAGAAAGACCGCTCGCGCTCGTAATTTTGCGACATTCATCATGACACGTCCTCCTGCACTATCAGGCCTGACGCGTTCGCGAAGAACGCTTCAATGGGGTGAGGAATTGATGAACCAAAAGAATAATACGCCATAGAATACTTCAAACGAATCAATTATTCTCGACACAGAAGGCTGCTGAATATGACCGCAGCCGAAGAAGATGCCGGGAAGCAGGCTAACGTATCCAACTGCTGCATAACCGCTGCTGGGTCAAATATGGCTTCTCCTCGTCATCAAGCCGCAGATTCCGTAGCTGGATTTTACACTCTTCAAAATGTTGCACCCGCCACAACGGTGAGCGTGCTGCTGTGTGAAAAATTAACTAAACAGAACAAAACTGGGTCGCCACTTTCGGAAAGCATTATTGTTCAAAGTAGGACAGCCGCTGCCCTGCCTTCAGTTGAAACGAGTTTCAAGAGAAGCTTCTCTGCAGAAGGCGACGTTAAAGAAAATGGAATCTTGAGCTCCGAAGACGATCATCACTTGAATGGACCAGGATCGAAACGCGTCAGGCTCGATTCTACGAATGGTCAGGTGCAACATACTCTGCCAATAATGAGCCAACTCAACCTTGGAACAAATCAAATAAGCCTGAGTCCGAACACTTCCCAGCTTTTGCCAAGTACCGGAAATATTGACGACTTACCAAAGCAAAATGGCAACTCCAGCGAATCATTGGGCGTTGGTGAAAGGCAACACGCAGAAAAAGGTGACAAGAGACAGGAGGAGAGACTTGCAAAACAGAAGCTTCGAGAGCAGGAGAGATTGGAGAGAGAACGTAAAAAGGAAGAAGAACGCTTAGAACGGGAGCGCAAAAAGGAGGAAGAGCGCAGATTGAAAAAAGAGGAAAGGGAAAGAAAGGAGCTAGAGCGGAAACAAAAACGAGAGCTCGTCGAGAAAGAAAGACAAGAAAAAAAAGAACAAGAACGGATAAAGAAAGAGCAAAGAAGATTACAGATTGAAGAAGAAAAGAAGGCCAAAGAGCTCGAAAAAAAGCAGAAAGAGGAAGAGCGTAAGAAGGCTGAGGAGATGAAGGACCGTAACCAGATGAAGATCATGAACTTTTTCGCAGTCAAGAAAGACCTGAAAGTAAAAGATGACACATCGACCAGTTCTGTCTTGTCTTATTCACTGAAAGAAAAGAATATGGATGATTCAGTGACAGACTCTCGTGATGCCCCTAAACAAGATTCATATATCGCTGATTTTCTTCCATTCTTTCAGAAACGCAATGTTTTGCTTGCTTCCCACTCCCAACTTTCTCCAGAGCTACTATCAGCTGCCAAGCTGAAATTTGACACAGACCTCAATGAAAATCGAACCGATCCTGACCTCAATGATGTCTTTGAACCACTTCGACCCAGGTCTCACGTCAACTACGCCAGCTCGGAGGCAATGGTTGAGGCTCTCAACTCCTCCAAAACAACTGAAGAGTCACTCCATGAAATGGTCAAAAATATCCCACCAATCAAATACTTGCAGTTTTATGAGAACGCTAAACCTCCTTATGTGGGAACTTGGTGCTCGGAGAAGCATTTAACCACTTCATTGTCTGCTAGTGAACCTTTGGATACCGAAAAAACAGGGCTCGACTACAATTATGACTCCGACCTAGATTGGCAGGAGGGGGATGAAGGTGATGGAGAAGATATTGACGATCTTGATGATGCTGAAGACGAAGATGACGAGCCTGAAGATGACGAAATGGAAGACTTTGTCGACAATACTGAAACAAGCAAGCGTGCGCATGTTGGACCTCTTCAATCAGTGAGCATTTGGAACGATGGTACAAAGAATGAAACTTTTGATTCGATGAAATATGAAAGGATACATTTGGAGATTGACTTCCCAATCGATCCGTTCAAGAACTATTGGTCGAAGGACACAGAACTTAAAGCCCAAGCGCCAGTTGAATGCCAAGAAAAGCCTGTGATTCTGATTATGCAGCTTGGAACACCCGTTAAGGTGGAAACATCCGAAAAAAGTCTGACCCCAAATGTTCTTACTCCGCAGAAACCCATTATAAAAGATGCAAAAGTTGTTGAAAATCTCGTGGAATTTATCAAGAAGAACAGCGATTTTTCCATCGGAACTTTGTCGGAGTTGGCCAAAAAGGAGTTTAAGGTGTACACTAAGAGTATGCTTAAACATACTATTCAGGAGGTTGCGGTTTACAACAAGAAAACCAGCTCGTGGGAGATCAAGTAGAGATCATGTGTGTCTTCATGAATTGTGTGTTGCTAAAGAAACAAATACGCTAAGCTTTTGCAACCATCGGAGGTGATCCAAATTTGCTTGGCATTTGAACGGCTAGATGCCATTGTCAGATTGAGAATATCTAACAGTCATAGAGAATATATAATGTCATATAGAAATTTTCCCCAGTCATGCACAAAGGCCTTATCTCTCTCTATATCTCTCTCTCGCTTTTCTTCTTTTATTTTCTACCTCTTCGCATTTCTTGTCATTGAACTGATCGCGTCTTGGATTCGAGTGGCGGGCGCGAAGATGATGAGACGCGTAGATAGATAGATCTGGGGAACCAAAGAATCGACAAAACCGACGACCAAATATCAAAAGAAGTGCTTAGGTTGCGGGAAACTCAAGCTGTTCTCTCGTTTCAATACATCGGTTCTCGTTTATTTACTGTAAGAGGTTTATATGCTTCACTAATATCAACCAACAACTTCATGGCTCATGATGGGAGACTCTGCAAATGTTGACTCCCCAGATTCCCCGCTATATTTCATTTCAACACAAATACAATCTCGGCATGAAGATCGTGAACAAAAGGATGGTAAACTATCAATCTTGCAAAGTTTTAAAAATGTTCCAGGCTCGCCTAAAATGAAGGCACCCAAGCCAGCCAAGGTGACCAAAAACAAACGTAAGACAACCAAGAAACCAAGGCGCCAAATAAATTCCCTCAGTGCTTTCGTTAAAGAGACCCTCGGAGGAAAACGGGACTCCGACGCACAAAGTCTACTAGACGAGTTTATGAGAGATCAAAAGAAGCTCGATGATTTCCTAACTGAGGTTGAAAAGGTAACCGCCACGCCGCATTTGCTTTCAAAGAAAGTCAAAAGTCTGAACTCCGTCTTATTCACAGGGCCCGAGTGGACAGAGTTCCTGGAAAAAATCAGGCTCAAATTCCCCAACCTATCAAGCGGAAACAGAAAGTCACTCAAAGTGATCAGCAAACGTCTTCGAGATATCAAGCAAACGGAGATTGAGCAAAGCACCAGCCAGGAGCTGAGTAGTATGTGGTCTCAAGCCTCGAGACAGCCCAGTAATGATCTTTCAACTGAAGATCTAATTTGGCTATACGACTTGGATGAAGATCAATTAAAGAGTGAAACTAGTCAGTACCAGCACGAGGAGTCTTTGGACAATTCGCCGTGCCTAACTCTTTCACAAGCTGTAGATGATCCAAGCCATCGCGATGGATTCAATCTATTTTCTCCAATAGATAGAAATGAGAGTTTAGAAAGCGGGCGCCCTTTATCGCAAAGTCCACCGAACGTCTTCTCCACTCAAGAGCCGATAAGCGTGTCTCTTCATAGTACACAAACACACTCACCTCTTCTACAGGAGACACAGGACCTATTGGATGAAGTCATTTTAGGTTCAGAGTGTGAGCCTGAACCTCTAACAGAAAGCGAAGTACAGTTATATTGTTTTCAGAGTGACTCGAAGGAAGAAAGTCTTCATTCAGGTCTGTTATTTGGACAAAAACTCTCAGCTCGCCGTTCCCGCAATACACAGCTAGCTTCGGCCACTACAAGTCTTATATTTGCATCGGCTCTGAAGCTGCTTCGTGGCCCATCTCAAGATTCAAAGCTTCCACCGGCTTTTGAGGAGTCCCCTCTTGGACAGAAAGAAGATGGCAACCGCACTATTATGAGTTCAACTACTCCAAATAAAGACTCATATAGGCATGGCATTCACACACCAAGTTGTCTTCGGATTGACTCCTCTCCAATATCCCAAAAACAGCGCATAGATTCATCGCCTCTTTTGGCCAAGGGACGAACATCAAAATCTAAATTGTTTACACAAGAAAGCACAGGCGCTGAAGATGAAATTTATTTGTCGGCAAACACACAGTTTCCCGAAGATGGAGTCCACTTACTCGATCATTCAGATACCGAGTCTCTTCAGCTCTCGCCACTCAAGAGAATCCAAAAAGTCGTGAAACATGATCGAATCGAGGTTTCTGGTAAAGTTGAATTGGACCCACGCAAGTCCTCTTGTATTCAACTCGCAATTTTGCCGCTCGAGCGAGGGTTGGCTGATGATATCATTCCAGATTCTGAGGAGGATGAGGCGGAGCTAAGTATCATCGAGATCACGAAAGAGGATTGGGTATCAAACTCAGAAGTGGCAGCCAATAATACATCTGTTTTGCAAGTACCTTCGAGTCCCGAGTAGATCCAGAATTAGCCCTTATTGAGGCGTCTTGCATCGTCCAAAAGGCATTATATATATTTGTCTTTCATTCATTTCTTATTGAATCTATAATTTGCCCTTCCCTCTATATATACTTCTTGTGGTCAGCATCAATGCCATCACTCAACAACTTCGTTTCACAGAAAAGTAGAAATTGTACACTCAAATACGCATTCAACGCGAGTCCACCAGCAATAATCATTAGGTTATTGAAGGTAGACCCGTATTTGTTGTGGTAAAACGAAGTGACAGCCCACCAGGCATGGTAACAAAAAGCAAGGAAGAATGCAACTGTCAATCCGGTAAGCACGGAAGCCTTGGCAGCTCTAGTCTTGGATATTCTTTCTTGTTTGCTTTGTTTTCGGATCTGTGCCATGATTAGATATTCTGGAAATTCGTTAGTTTAAGTAGATGGTTGAAGAAACGATCAATCAGATCGATCGCATATTCTCCGAATCATGCACGCTCCAGAGGTGTACATGCAGTGCAAGCTTCTGAGCATAGGACTAAAACCAAGAGCATATCTGAATAAAGGAGTTCATGTACAGTACAGCTACTATTCATTTATCTTTCCTGCTGAAAGATTCAAATGTGACTTCTCGTACTATTTCATGTTTTGTTGAAGTTTCGTGCGGCATACTGGCGGTGGAGGACAGAATGTGGCACAGATGTGGCCAAATGTGGAAAGCAGCTAATTTCCGAGCTCTTTTTCAGTATTCAATATTATCAATGATTGAACACAAGTTTTTACATTCCACAACTCAATTGTTTTTTTAGTTAATATAATCTCTGGGTTTTTTTAAAAAATTTGGTCATAATGTTTACCTGACTGGAATGTTAGCAAATCATCGAGTTCTGTGATGTGTATTGGTGCGTATCGTTCCACTACTTTTTGAGTTCTCGCAAAGAAAGGCCGCGGCTCGGCCTTGTCAGGTGATTACTCACCCATTGATCTTGTCGTCTAGTGATCTGCAATAACCTGCCCCTTCTCAATTACTTCACAGTTTGATTGTCGTTATGGAGAAAACATATAAATCTGATCCAGAGCTTATAGTAGAACCGGCTTACTATTCAGGCGGCGTGCCTGTTTTTGAGCCTACAATGGCTGAGTTTAAAGACTTCTATACATACAATAAAGCAATCAATCCGTATGGAATGAAAAGTGGCATTGTGAAAGTAATCCCGCCAAAGGAATGGCTTTCTTCTTTAAAAGATACTTATACGGATGACAATCTTGCAAAAGTTGTCATCAAAAACCCAATTGTACAGAACATGAACGTTTCTGCAGGTCTTAAAGGCGTTTATTCTTGTCAAAATGTTGAACGCCAGCGCAAATACAATATATTCCAATGGAAAAGCTTGTCAGAGAAGCACAATAATATGCCTCCTCTCCATAAAAGCAGCCGTCGCGGATCATCTCCTGTGAAGAAGGAACTCCCAGAAGAAAAGCCTAATGAGCAACGAATCAGTACTAGGGGACGCAGTAAGGTGCTCGAAACCAGTGTTATAAATGAGATTCTCAAAGGAGAATTCAATATCAATGCTTCTGATTTCAATGCTGAACGCTGCGAAGAACTAGAGCAGCTCTACTGGAAGTCTTTGGGTTATGCTGAACCGATGTATGGAGCCGACATGCTTGGGTCGTTGTTTCAAGATTCAACTGATATTTGGAACGTTGCAAAGCTTCCAAACTTACTTGACCTCATGGATGAAAAACTTCCAGGTGTCAACGACGCATACTTGTATGCTGGTCTCTGGAAGGCCACATTTTCTTGGCACCTTGAAGATCAAGATCTATATTCCATCAACTACTTGCATTTTGGTGCACCCAAGCAGTGGTATTCTATTCCTCAAAGTCAAAACAAAAAGTTTTATCAATTGATGCTGGAGATTTTCGATGAGGACCACAAGAATTGCTCTGAATTTTTGCGTCATAAGACATTCCTAGCGTCTCCACAATTTCTCGAAAAGCACGGCATTTCTTGCAACAAAATTGTCCACAAGCAAGGTGAGTTTATGATTACTTATCCGTATGGATATCATGCAGGCTTCAACTATGGATATAACTTAGCTGAATCTGTAAACTTTGCTCTAGATGACTGGTTTGAATTTGCTAAGAAAACTCGCAAGTGCGAGTGTATAAAAGATTCGGTTGGAATCAACTACGAACAGATCTACTGCAAATTCAAAGGAGTACCTTATCTGCCTAAAGAAGAAGTAGGCGCTAAACGGGACTCTCGAAGATCTATAACACAGGACAGTATAACAACAGTGAAGAGACAGTGCATTGAGGAACAAAGACCGAAGTCCAGAAAGCAGCAATTTCAGTGCATTTTGTGCCCCAACATCTTGCCGCAAGAACTACTTCTTTATAAGAAATTTGAACCCTTGGATACAGATCAGAAAGATGCACGCACAGGAGAAATCTTACAGGTACATCGTCTATGTGCCGATCTTTTCCATCCTCATGTGAAGATATCACCGCTGACGTATGGCCAAAGCGAGACTGTGATAGGTATCAACGACATCGCAAGGCCATATCGCAGGCTCAAATGTCTTGGGTGCCATAAGCCTAACCGCCTACTGGCCTCATCCAAAACAAATTCGATTGGAGCATGCTTTCAATGTTCGGTACCATCATGCACTAAATCGTACCATGCGACTTGTGCATTATCTTCGGGATTTCTTTTCAGTAAAGGTTGCTGCAAAACCCACAGACCTACCTTCTCCAAATACTATGAGAGACAGGATGACAATTTATATGAGAGACTTTCAAAAATTGGTGAAGATTCCTTGATTCAGTTTAGCTTTAATGGGCCAGGGAGACGCCATACTGGCGAAGTTGAATGTGGACTAGTTTTGAAAAACATGACAAACGAGCGAGTTTTTGAAGTTTCATCATACCCTGATCTCCAGAGAATTTTGAAAATCAACTATGATGATGTCATATTTGGTGAGGCGTCTTTTACGGACAACTCCGAATTTTTTGGCTTAGAAAAGGCAAGGATGCTGCAAAAGCAAAGCGCTCCCTCTTTGGCAAAGAGGGAAGAGAGTCCGCTATCTGAGGAACGGACTGAATCAATTTGTTCGAAAAGCAAGTACCATGCAACTGATCTGTCAATGTCGAATTACAGCTTTGCAGCACAAAACTCGCATGTTATTGGGTCAATCAAAGAGAACAAGAACTACATCTTTGTCAATGAATTTGCTTCGGAAAATCTGCCGATCCATGAAAATCTGCCTAAATTGGACATTGCTACAGACGCACTTTGATCGAAATTTGGGTGCCGGGTATTCGACGGCTGTCGTACGGTATAATATGGTTATTATATTTTTTTTTTCCTTTTTTTGTCACGAAGACACGCTGCTTAAGTTGGTAAATCTAGTATTTCAATCTTGCAATTACCATCCAGAAACTTTTGAGAGGAGATTGGCTAATAACTATTAGCAAAATTTATCCGCAGTCGCTTACGCTGCATCTCTTCCAATACGAATGGGTGCTGCGTTCGCGACATTAGGAATACGCATTGACTTCCGCTCACACTCGATGCTTCCATTGTCATGGCTTTTCCATGGTTCGTAGGTCGAAGAGGATCGCCATCGACCATGAAGACGACAGTCTAAGTGAAGAGGTAGACGAATGCTCATTGGACTTTCCTGATGCTGATTTGCCAAAGAAAAAGCCCCGTTTGGAAGAACAGCCATGGGTGCTTAAATATGAGCCTCATCGGACTCTGGAGGTGAGCTTGAACCCCAGGAAAGAAAAAGAAGTTCGTGAGATATTTGAGAGAATGGTAGAAGGTACGCTGTCTTGTCGACTCCTTATTCTATCAGGGCCCTCTGGGGCTTCAAAGTCCACTTTGGCCAAATGCTTGGCTAGAGAATTATTTGACTCCCCTAATAATTCCTTAAATAGATATGTGGAGTATCTAGATTCATCACTAGATAATATTTCCCAAGCAAAGCACTTTGAAGAGTTCTTGGACGGATGCCGGTACCTTGTCGGGAGAAACCGGTGTATGATTTTGATAGAAGACCTTCCTAATATATTCCATGAAGAAACATTGATGTCTTTCCGCAACTGCTTGAGAGACTGGATCTTCAGCTCTTCTCTGGGGAATTTGCCGCCGATTGTCTTCTGTTTGAGTGAGGTCGAAGTGATTGGCGATCATGGCCAACGTGGTTACTACAACATAGAGAACTGTTTGACGGTGGAAACAGTCTTGGGCCGAGAGCTTTTGAATTCCGGTTTATCAGCGGGTCTCATTCACAGGGTAAAGTTTCTTCCTATTGCGAAGACATATATAAAGAAGCTGCTCCAGCAAATCTTGAACTTAGAAACTCGGTTCTCAAAAAGGCTTCTAGTTGAGGATCTTGCCCCCCTCTACGAGTCAGGTGATATTAGGTCACTGATTGGTATACTTGAGTTCATGAGTAAAAGCACACAAGGCAGTGCCATTAAAGATCTAATGAGGGAGTCACAAATTACACTTTTTCACGCCACAGGAAAAGTCATTCACTCTAGCTCAAAGACTCGTGAGATGCCGGCAAATGGTGACTTCTCTCTGGACTATGAGTCGGTGAAAATGGTAGTAGACAGCTATCATAACTTTGACCTCTTGCATTTATCGATCTTGGAAAATTACCAGATTTACAATGGTCTGAATTTTGATCTAGAGATTGCGGCATCAATTGTTGATAGTCTAAGCTTGAAAGATACTGTCCTGTTACCTGAATCCACACAAGATTTTGCAATCCGGGCCACCCGACATGAACTCTCGAATGTACTTCAAAAGTCTAGCCGAACTCTTCCGATGAAATTTCCAAGGCACTTCAAGGTGATGAGAGAACAAAACAAAGTACGGGTAGAGATCTCAAATTACGTAAGATATTTGGGAGGGTCCTTCGTGCTGTTTGCCGATGCTAATTTGATTGATGGGTACTTCTTGCCAAAACTCAAGAACTCGCGTCTTTATCGCAATGCTTTCGGAGAAAAGCGGTTTTTGTACAATCGTCTTGGTGGGTCGTTCAAAGAAATTTATGCGGATGAAGATATGCCTGTAATGGAGAATGAACTCGAAATGGGGGTCAGCGCTCAAGATCAATTTCTGGAAGACATTTTAGAAGCAATCCGGCAAGAACGAGAATTCCAGCAAGATCTTAATAGCGAAGAAGAGTCCGATGCAATTGTGGACTCCGCTACTGATGCCGACGATGATCTAGATGATACATTAGATGATCATCTTCTACAGTTGTCCACTCAAAGAGCTCCAACAAACAAAAACATTAGCAGTGATATTGAGCTTCTGGATGATCCCGAGCTTGATTTCTTGGTTTCACAGGGTAAGCTATAGAGCAAAGCCCCGGGTGGAGTGGGTGAAAAATATAATATATAGCGGTAATAATACAAATGGTTATATGGGGAACTTATGTGCTGACAGCATTAGCAAAAAAATCCGGATCTTCTTCGAGCAGTTCCTTAATGATATCTAACCCACCCTGGAACTCGCCGTTGATGTATAATTGAGGAAAGGTTGGCCAATCTGAGAAGGCCTTCAATCCTTGCCTCACGGCATCATCTTTCAAAATATCAAAGAAACCAAACCTCACCTGGTTCTCCCTCAAAATGGCTACAATTTGACGGGAAAATCCGCATTGTGGAGCAGATGGCGCACCCTTCATGAAAAGCATGACGGGAGCTGCGGAGGTGAGTTTCTTCAATCGTTCTTCAAGCTCTTCTGGAGTTGGCTCCTCTCTTTCCTTCGCCGATGCTGATGCAAGAGGCAGGGATGATGCAGAGGTGCCATTGGTGGCGCTAGATGTAGGAGCAGTGTCGGATGCAGAAGATGAAGAAGAACCACCAAACTGTTTCAAAGCTGCAATAAACTCCTTTGGGTCCGCGCCGCTCAACTCTTTCAAGATCGTTTGTTTTCTCGTCAAGATTATATATGGCACGGCAGAAACTTCAAAAAGTTCACTGATGTCCAGTTGTTCATCGGCGTTGATGGAAAGGAACGATACCTCAGGATTTGCTTGAGCTAACGTCTTCATGACTGAGTTCATTGTTTGACAGGGAGCAGCCCATGGCGTATGGAAATAAAGGGCAACCAACCGCGTGGAATCGGAAGTGGTGAGCTCAGTAAGCTGCTCTTCCGAAGTAATTTCAATTACGGACATGTGATCAGTGGGAAACGATTAAATGATTCTTTTTTGACAAATCCAAGTTACACTCCAATGCTCGCTTAACAAGTCTGTTGGTTGCATGATTCTCGTCACGTGAAATGCTGCGCGGAACAGGTGTGGCCAGGCTTGCAAATTGTACTTGAACAATTAATAAGTAGCAAATGGGTTATTTTTCAAGATCTCATGAACGGCATTCCTTATTCTTTGACTCATACAATCGAAATTTTAGAAATATTGTATAATTTTTTGTGCAGAATTATTTTGTTCAATTTTCAGAGCTATCAGACTTGACTTCAAGATTTAAAAAAGTGAAGATTTTGCAATTTAAGAGAATTGTTTCAACTTTTAAAATTCTTGTTATTCCAACTCCTTGCGGGAGACGTGATCGAAAAAATTCAAAAAGGATACGTTCTAAGGACGCCGCTCTTGAATCTAGTCAGACGTATCACTAAACCTAAATTAAAGAAAAAAGTGTGCCGTGGCCGTCAAGATGTTCTCGGTGATGGGAAGTTTCTAATGCTCGTCGATTCCCTTTGATTGAAAAGCTCAGCTGCAGCTGCAAGCTTCCGCGAAGGCGAGAGCTCAGTATTTGCTGCTAAGCTCTGTTCTGTTTTCCTCGAAAAAAGAACATATCGAGCGTTGACGTCTCGAATTATTCGAAGACTTTACAAAACTATTATTCTTTAAACGTAATTGTCCACTAATTGATGGTCACGACGCCTACGAAGGTTCTTGAAAATAAGCGCGCGCAAAACGTTTGTTTTACTGCAAGTCAGTTGGCTTTTCTTTAATTTTTTTGCCTCATTTTTTTGGGTCTCGGACTTTTGGGCTGAACCCGATGGCTCCCTCAACGCAACCCATCATTTGAACCTCCTACTAATAACCTCTGACAAAGCGCATCTGCACCAAAGAGCTCAAATCGAAATTCATTCAAAATACTTGTGAAAACAATTGCCATTAACATATTGAAGACTGGTGCTCACTAAAATGACTTTCACATCTTCAACTTCTTTATTGTCATCCGGTTATCGGACCGGTGTCTCGCTCTGTGCACACCTGACCCCAGCCTTTTTCTCCCCCGCATTATTCTTGCCTTTCTTTGCGCAAAATGAGCGCTCTCCAGCGCAAGAGCCCTTTTTTTTTTTTTTTTCGCTTTCGCTACATTTCCCCCACTGTTTCAATATCTGTGACCAAAAAAAAAAAAAAAAAAAAAACCTCAAGCTTAGAATTGAGAAAAGCCCCCACCTTTCCAACCGAGGCAAAGAAAAAATCCTGGGGTAAGTCACAAATCTCATTATTTGGTCTGACAAAGGCTTCACCGTTTTATTAATCATTCCCTGACTGGTAGATTCAGTCTTTAGGGAAGCGGCATATTGATCACACAGGTGTTCACTTTTCATCTATTTATTTCTCATTGTGAGTCAAAACCCCGGGTTTGAGCCAGCAGATCCTTGCCTGATCTCGAAACAAGTGCTGGATCTTCCCTGTATTGCAAATCAGTACACAAAAAGTAGATATCTACCGACTCCAATCAGTGCTGCCTTTTGGATCCTGCAGCACTAAGACCTATTTATTTGCTGTTCGGCAGTCCTGAAATTCCCTGCCCCGCTGCGAGAACTTTCAGTTCTGTAAGTACAAGGAAGCGTACTCAAAGAATTGGTTTATCAGCATAATAAGCTTTCCTTCTAAAGCTTTATGACATCCTCAATTCTGTCCCATACTACATCATCAATGGACCTTCTGCGACAACATAGCGGATCACATTCACGCGAGGTTAGCACTGATCGAAGCTCGCTAGTTGAAGGCGTCGTTGCTCCTGATGCCAAGGTTCCGACAGAGTTTACTGCTCAAGGTACAACTCCATCAGGAAAGCCACGACTTTTCGTTTGTGGAATGTGTACGCGAGCCTTCGCTAGGCTTGAGCATTTGAGGCGGCACGAACGTTCTCACACAAAGGAGAAGCCTTTCGATTGTGGTGTATGTCAGCGAAAGTTTTCCAGGAGGGACTTGCTATTAAGACACGCGCAGAAGCTTCATGCGGGTTGTGACGACGCGGTCGCAAGAATGCGCCGTAAGCTGTCCAAGTCAAATTCAATTTCCGGGGGCCCAAATGTCCGTGTATCTACACTGGGGACGTTTCTGGGTACTGGAAGCTCAGGCTCCAAACATTCAAGAAAAGGCACCTTTCAGAGCTCGCCGGCCGGGCCACTGGATACGGTCGATTTTAATCTCAATTCCTTTTCAGGCTTCCCTGCGCAAAGTCAGAACACCCTGCAATCTCCAGGTACCCCATCATCAAGAATGTCGCGATCGAATTCAGCAAAAGACGCTGGTCTAAAGAAGCAATTGTATGATAGGCGTACCCCACATTTTCGTCGTGCTTCTTTCTCTGCCCAATCAGGACCAAATTATGCCACGGTCCCTCCTCAGCAATACGAAACTAGCACAGCGGAAAATGTGGAGTTCTCGACTCCTCAATTTCTTCCTACTTTCGCAAGTGACGAAGACTCGTGGTTGAGTAATTTATGCACCATTCCGGGTTTGTCCTCGGTCCATGACCAGCCTCCGATGGACGGTCAAGGACAAGCCTACTCGTTTGAAAATGAGTTTCCTAAGCATGCTTCAATTTTTGGAGGCGGTATCCACCCAGATGTGATGAGTGCAGAGAGTATGATTTCAGAAAATTCTACAAGTAGCATCAATACTCCCAGTGCCAATCCCCCGTTCTTATCGCATAGGTCCAGTTTTACCGGCATCGCTGGTCAAATGGAGCATACTCAACAACCAAAGTCTGAGATTGATCGAATAGGATATTCCTTCTACGATGTTCCCGAATCTTTTTCAAGATGTACTTTGCCAGCTTCTGGTACCACTAGGCCACTATCTCCAATCAGACAAGAGTATGAAGATGAGTTTATGGACTTGGACAACTCCGATCAATTTTTGATGAAGACAATGCCCGTGCCAGCTAACGTATCAGCAGAGCATAAGTTCAGTCGCAATCATTTGCACGATCTAGATGAGTTCAATCAAGTCCTTGATATGGGAGGAAAAAGTCTCATGAGTGGATATTCATTCTATGGTGATAATGTGCTGATTCCATCGACTGGGCTTGACTCAATGTCTTCACAAGCTTCTGCCTCACCATCCAATGTCCAAGCGCTCAATCCACAACAATTTTCAAAATCTAATTTCATCAACGGACATAATCGTGACATCGAATCCGGGATGAGACTTGAAGATCAGCTCGAAAAAGCCAGCCTTATGGAACATGGGTGTAATCGCAAGTTGCTTTTCACGGCAAATATGAGAATGATTGTGGAAAAAGCATTGCGGAAATACCCGGTAAGTGACATAGTGCCTCCGTCTATACCGTCCAACGAGAGCATGGAGCAGTTCAAAAACATTTTCATTGATAAGTTTTTAACCTACCACCCCTTCCTTCATCCTTCAAAATTGAACGAGTTCAGTGTCATGGATATGACCTCTGATGAGCCTCCGGATAATGAAAGTGCACGGGCCTGCCTCCCTCTTCTTGTGGCTGCCGTCGGCGCTCTTTTGGCGAACAAAAAATCTGATCTGGACCAGCTATATGAAGCATCACGAAGAACTGTTCACATATACTTGGAAAGTAGGAAGAAAGCAGATCCAAACAATTCACAGAATGGTCATCAACCAAACCCTTTGTGGCTCATTCAATCATTGACTCTCTCAGTCATGTACGGTCTATTTTCGGATAGCGAGAATAATGTTCACATTGTTATCCGCCAACTAAATGCATTGAACTCGTTGGTTAAAACCTCATTGAAGCAAAATCGAACAATGTTTTTTTCTGTCAACGGACAAGATCGAACAATCGTTGAATGTGCCCAACAAGGAAACTGGCGGTTGGCTTGTGAGCAGATAGGTATTCAAAGTGAACGTGAGGTGCAATATAAACATGCATTAATTCTTCAATCACAGTCTCGCTCTGCACTCACGATCTACGAGCTTACCAACTTCATAATGATGATGTTTAATGTTCCACTCACTTTGAGTGTTACTGAATTGGGATGCTTGACCTGTCCAGATTCACAAGATGAGTTTCTCTGGGGCTTTGTATGCTACAAAGATTTTGTCAACCACTATCAACACCTTGGAATGGAAGATGAGATCGACTTTATACTATCAAGAAGAGGATCAACAACTATAGTCTTTCAGGACACTGTCAGACAACTATGTCGCAATCATTCTGAAGAGCCAGTATCCTCTAAATTACTGAACTTGAGTAAGTTTGGATTCATTTGCTTGGCAAAGGGCATATATGAATTCATGCAATACGAAAATCTTAACTTCATGAACGCGGAAGTTGTGCTAGATTATCTAACAAGTTTCATTAATGCGTCATCCCGACACCCCACATTGGGATATCTCTCTGTGATTCGGAATGCAAACGAAAAGCTAGAATATGCCTTGGTTGTCAGTTTTGTCAAAATATGCTCCATAGTTGATTTCAAAATGGTGAAGGAGCAAAGTTGGCTCAAAAACTATGATGTGCTCAACAAAAGTTTCGACATGTTTTTTCACGGCATGGCTTCTATGAATGACTTTGACTTCATGAAACTAATTGATTTTTGCATTGCCATTGTAAAACTAGTGGGTTTCGAGGTCAGGGATACCATTGTTGGCAATCATGAAGACAATGGAGATGTTCTCTCGCGCACACTGAGGCTCTTAATCGAAAGCGATAAGCTGATGCAGTCGACTCATGATTGTGAGCTTGAACTGTCTTTTGGATTTGAGGTTCAAGATAGAATTTCTGGAGCGATCTCGCCGGTACATTCGCAAATGTTGTTTCACATATTTATCATTTTTTCAGTATTTGCGCTACATGTTGCGAAGCGAAACAATTCCATCAATAGTGATGTGAGTACCGAGGATTTGTGGCAGCTCAATCAAAAGTTTTCCTACGTGTTGAAGCTTTTGACCAGATTTGAAGACCACATGAAAGTTCAATCTGAAAATCACCGCCTTGATATTGAACTGACAAACTTATTTCTTCTCCTGTCAGGCAGCAATAGAAGTTCACCAGACGTCTCCCATGCCATTCATGGAAGGAACAGCGAACAGACCAATGAGTTCGCATACAACCTTAACCAGGCTCTCTACATTCTAAGAGTTGGTGAGTCAATGATGAAACTGTTCTACGATCAAAAGATCAAGGTCTTGATTTTGAAGAGGTTGGGACACGGAATCTCGCAAATTCGAAAGCATTTAATCGATAACGAGAGAAAATTTCTACCTTGAAGCTCTTTGAAGGTCGATTGTATATATCTTAGTTGAAGTGCAAAGGGGGGAATACAGCTTTTGCAGAATGTGGCAACATGAAAACCGCATATGTAGTGGAATACAGTCTCCTTCCACAAGGCATCACTAGGTGTTCTTCGTGGCATAAATCAAAAGAAAAAAGAAGAAAGAAATTAGGTCGTTGGATCAAAACTGCAATAATTTCCCCGCGATGATAAAATGACAGTGCATAGCGCACTGCGCAAAGAACGTCTTCAAATGCAACATCAAGTTGAACTCTGAAACGACTGATGCATGCGAGTCCAAGCCAAAGATTCTATACTAAACGGAACAACATACTTAATTGATCATAAAATGCCACTGAGACCTGCTGAAAAAACTGCAACTCCATTCATTGAAGTTGATGACCTGACCGTAAAGGACCTTAAGTTTTGCGTTTGTGCTTTCTTTGCTTTTATCCTCATCATATTCCATTATGCCTGGATAATGAGACAGTGGGTATTGGACCCTTTTCTTCCCAACATAACTCTTGCATGCTACCTGCTTTCATTCGTTTTTACAGTGGTGGTAATCTTCGGTATTTTAGGTAAAGTGGTCCACCCAAAAATATATGTCAAGAATGAAGGGTTAGAGGAGAAGAAGAACGAGTGAGCAGGTGTTAGGGCAGTTGACTAAATCAATCAATTTTATAAACTATGAAGTTCATTAATGCTATCACAAGCGCTTTCCTAAGGCGATTCCGTAGGCACCCATCATGATTAAGGAAATCATATTGAGTAAAGATGAGATGCCATGATACATGCCGAACTGTTTTGTCAAGGCTCTGAAGTTGTCTGTTGCAACCGCTTGGCCGTCAATGGTTTGTTCATGCTTTTTATCCGCCACTAGTTTGTTTTTCTTACCTTTGATTCTATTGCACACCGGTAAAACCCAAAAGTAATTAATCGCCCCTGCAATTGCTGAAGTTGCCAAAATAGGAAGTGTGAATTTCGAGCTAAGTGGGGTCGTTAAACCAATTAAAATAGGGGCTGCTGTTTGGCCCATAAGATAAATCGGGAGGACATGATGTTGTAATGTTCCAAATTCTTCCCTTGATAATGTTTTGAAAGCAATCGGAGAGACAACAAACGAGTGCATCACTCCGCCGCCGAATGTCATGGAAAAAAGAAACACGTTTACTGCACTTTTCACAGATACAGAAATCATTTCAGAACGCTGCTGTGAATAAAACTCCTTAAGTGAACATATATAAATCGATGATTTGATGATGATCATCAACTCGCGGCTTCTCGTCTCAATCGCTGGGTAGGTCACGCGCACTCACAACACTCGCTCTCTTTTCAAGTCTTAATTGACTTTTAGAGCGAATCAATCATACGGAACATGCTAGTCAAAGCGCTTTGCTTCTCTTGTTCTCCGTATCTCAATATTTCGTTCTCAAGCGCTGATGGCCTCTCATAAAGCCACACAAAGTCGCTCTGTAGTCCCAAACTCAAGTGGTTAGCCTGTTGCCTATCATGTTCCTGCTTCAACTTTGAAGTCTGCTCGTACTCTTTAGCAGCAATCTCGGCCTTGTCAACAATTTCACTTGTGATACCGCACATGGCTGCGACGTTCATTCCGAACGAGCCGGGTGCCGTTCCTTCTTCTAGTTTATAGAGGAAGGTGATGTTCCGCGAAGAATTGTCAACAACAATCCCCATCCGTAAAGGTCTAATTTGAGGATGATTCACAAATGAGAGCCCTAGGCTTCCGTAATGTGTAGCAAAGAATCCAAGAGGTTGGACGTGTGACGCAAGATGATGCAACACTGCTTCGGCAATTGCGTAACCATCACTGGAAGAACCACCTCTTCCCAATTCATCGAGGATGACTAAAGAGCGTTGTGTAGCATTGCCTAAAATCTTTTTCGTCTCTGAGAGCTCCACAAAGAAGGTTGACTTTCCTTGAATGATGTTATCGTTGGCCCCCAATCTAGTCATAATCTTATCAACGGGGGTGATTTCGGCTTCCGCAGCTGGGATGTAACAACCAATTTGAGCCAAGATAATAGCCAAGGCAGTGGTCCGCATTAAAGTTGACTTTCCAGCTGCATTCGCCCCGGTAAGCAACCCAAAATTAGCATGATCGTTTCCAAGGCAAACATCGTTAGGAATGAATTCCGAATTTCCAACGAAACATGGGTGCCTTAATTCTTTAAATGACAACGATCCTTGTTCCGAATCTGAGAATTTTGGCCGGCAAGATGGGAATCCAATAGTCTCTGAAGTTTTCGCAAGAGCAACAAGGCAGTCCATGAATCCTATTGATTTGATCACAGAAACCCAAGTCCTATAGTTGACATCAAACCTTTCGTAAAGCTTGGAAACAATGTTTTCGCAAACGGTTTTATGGAGTTCTTTTTGCTCCATGAGCTCACGTACCAATTTTTTCACTTCTGGCGACCAGTATCTCTTGACTTTAGAAGTCGCAGCCATTTGTTGCCAATCCTTAGGAACAGTTTTTATCTTGATCGGCATCTCAATCAAAAAAAGCTCCTTTCCGGAATCCCTGTAGCATATTTCGTGAGACTTGAATTGTTTTTTGTAGCTTCTCAAATGTTCGTTGAGCTGTGACTCTAAACTCTTGATAATCGCGGTTGATTCGTCGAACTCATTATCCACGCCTTCTGCCGGAACCACTACATTGTTCAAAGCCTCTTCGCGGTCAAAGGCATCTTCCCAGGATGCAATCACGGAGTGGAGCTCACTAGGAAAGTTTGAGACAAAATAGTTTAACGCACCAGCCAGCAGTAAGTCGTATGATTGCAAAGTTTTGAAAACCTTCGAAATTGTCTCAAACCCCTCAATAACTTTCAAAAAATCTTTGAATTTGAGAGTCTTGCTGTGTACCCGGGCTATTAATCGCTCAAGATCCGGTAATTTGTCGAGAGAAGACTCTAAATTTACCCTTAGCTCAGGTTCTTGATTCATGAGGAATTCAACTGCATCATACCTCAGGTTAATCTGCTCGGGATTCATCAATGGATAAAGAATCCACTGTTTCATTGCTCGCTTCCCGAAAGGAGTTATTGCTCGATTAAGTAACTTGAGCAAAGTTCCTTTATCACCTCCATCAAAGGTGTTGTTGAGAATCTCGAGATTTGTCAACGTGATACCGTCTAAGAGCATATGTGATGCAGTGCTCTTCGAAATCTGGTACTCCTTCATGTTCTTCATTGTCATGATGCTTTCGTCAAGCTTGAGCGATTTCAAATAGTATAAGAGAGCACCGAAAGCAGTAAAGGCCGTTTGATGGGTTTCTTTAAACCTGAGTAATATCTCCGGGTAGTTGGAGTAATCATCGAGGTCTTCAGCTTGATAATACTTGCTTTCAACCAATTTTTCAACAGTGGTATCGTAGTCCCAAAATTCAGAGTATGGGTTTAAAAAGTTCCAGATCTGGTGAGAGCTGTGTGCACTGTACTTGATCACCTTCACTGCAGTTGAACACAAATTGTGCTTTTCACAAAGTACCTCTTTGGGTTTGATCTGAGTGATTAAAGTGTCGAGCTTCGTGCATTCGTCATCATCGACTAATTCAATGAAGTTGAGTTCGGATGTCGCAGTGTCGACGAAGCATACACCAAATACTTTCTCGCCATTTGGATTTGTACACTCCTTGATAGCCATGCAAAAAGTGGCCATATCATCCTTAATCATGTCCATATCAGTCAAGGTTCCCCCTGTTAAAATGCCCGTCAACTCTCTTTTAATGATCTTTTCTTCTTTACTTCCACCGCCTCGCATTTCTTTGGCTAACATTGATTCCTTTTGATCAACTTTAGCAACCTTATAGCCCAAACTAATAAATTCTTTCGCCCAGTATTCAAATGACATCTCGGGCACACCCGCGAGTTTCATATTCGCTCTTCCTCCACCAGCAATCTTGAGGTCAAACTTTGTATTGGCAATCATGGCATCATTCTCATAGAGCTCATAGAATTTGCCTTTTTTGAAGAAAACAACTGTGTCCCACATCTTAGATTTGATTTCCCAGTATTGCTTCTCGAAAGCAGTGAATTTAGCCCAGGCTGATGAAGGAATAAACAAAGTGCGCGAGTCGTAGTCTGGGTGATCAATCGGACGTTTCTCAGCATCCTTGATATTCACAAGCCATTGGTATCTCTCTTCATTTTCTTTTTCAAAAGACTTCTTGGCCACCACAGGCTTCGCTGAACTTTTGATGGGTGCTGCGGTTTTGCTTGAGATGTAGGTTGAGTTCGCAGTGAATTTCGAGCCCAATGACGACGAAGCCGCCGACGAATCTTTGGCTTTCAGTTGTGTATTATTTTTCTTGGACAAAGGCTCGTCGTCGGATTCTGCTGCATCTTCCTCGACAGCACTTTTGTCACTTTCCTCCACAAGAAAGTCACTCATATGCTCATCGTCATCTTCCTCGACGGCGTCATCTGGCTTGAACTCATCCGCATCCTCGTCATCACTATCGACAACCCTTCTTCGTTTCCGTTGCAATGGCATATTTTCCAC
This sequence comes from [Candida] golubevii, assembly GCA_030582695.1. Lineage (NCBI taxonomy): Eukaryota > Fungi > Ascomycota > Pichiomycetes > Serinales > Metschnikowiaceae > Metschnikowia > [Candida] golubevii. The sequence goes on along the minus strand of JAJMGV010000016.1, from coordinate 111,885 downwards.
GTCCTCCGTATCCGATTCAGTGTAAGAGATGGCAGCCTTCTTTCTTCCCCTTTTCGACAAGGAAGCGATATTTTCGGCGTTATCAACAAACGAGTTGTCTTTATCAACACCCTTTCCTGTAATATTTTCACTGGAAGAGGATTTTCTGACCTTCACAGGCGAAGAACGCATTTCGTGTCCAGTTTTCGGTTTGGAATTTGACATAGGGTCAGATTCCGATGTCAATGGAGTGTCTGTCACATTCTCCAACATTGACGTATCATTTTCTTTATCGCTTTCAGGAAAAACGGGTGCTGATTTAGCCTTCAATGGAGAAGAAGCCAAATTTGCTTCTGACTTGGATATGGGTTTAAAGAAAGACATCAAAGTCATTTGCTTTGAAGATCCACTGCCGGATCCCTTGGGCTTGTTAGCTTTGCCTTTGGGGGTCACTTTTGACATCTCGTTAAGTCTGAATGCTTCAGTTTGAGATAAGACTAGGTGAGTAGCGGCTAATTCTTCAATTCGACTTAATTATTTTGACAAATTTTTCGTGTTGAATGAAAAGAAGAACGTTTAGGAATTTTGGATTTGAGAATAAGGAACAGATCGTGCGGGATCTCCTTTTCGATGCACGCGTGAGTCTTGAGACGTGGCGCGCGTGTTTTGCAAAACCGCGTCTGCGCGTTTTGCCTCTAGGATTGGAGACAAAACACATGTACGCCGTGAAGATAGGAGGCTGGACGTGAAGATAATCTCGTCTAAATCTCTTACCTCAGATATTGAAGCATGCTTTTGTTTCATCATCATTTTTTCCCTTCTACGGATTCAATTCTGGGTAGAGTCACATTTGGCGCACTCCCCAAATAACCCCAATGCGCCTAAACGCGCTTTTCCTGATTCTCCATATCATTTCAAAAGCGGTAGATCCAGCGTTTGGTAGAGATTATTCAATTAAGCAGTACAGGAATAATTTGGCTCTAAAGTCCGGAAGAGGTATGGCCGAAAGATGAGATGACACAAGAAGTTTTATTCATTTGTTTAAGGATCTCCAGTAGAAGCGACAAATACTTCAATTGACCTGAAGGGTGCTCTTTGACTTTCAAAACACGAACTTGACGTGAGCTCCGGGCAGGAATGAAAAACAGAAAGAAAAAAACAAAAGAAAAAAAGGAGAAAAACAGAAAAAAAGCGAGAAAAAGAACTTTTCGTCATTTAAGAACTTTATTAGTTTACCAATTTCTTCTCTTGAAGAAGCCTAACGCAAATGATGCTACGAAAGCAGGTACATTTCTTGTATTTCATCATTCATTCTCAAGACCGAATCGCGCGCAAGGGTTTGACAGCTGCAACTCCATAAGCTGCACCCGTTTCGCACCCACTTTGCACCAGCTAGTCATAACAACTAATATCACTATCGAACCTTCGATCTCTCTTCTCCTTTTTGCTCACAATGTTATGGCTCCCTCTATTTTACATTGCCATAGCTCAAGGTCTTGTTGTTTCACAAAAGCCTATTCACAAAATATCAACGAAGACCCACGATCCAAAGATGATGAGCACAATGCTTTATGAGTTCTACTCAGAAGCGTACAAGCTCAGAGACAACATCAACCAGAACTACATCTCAAACTTCGGCAGTATTGCTTTACAATACACAAGTGATCCATTCTGTGTCAATAAATCTAACGTCCGCTACTTTATAAAGTCTTTCTCTCTAGTTCACCACGAGTATCCGGCTTCTCCATGCAATCTAAATCTAAACACACGATTCGCCGAGGTTGTGAGCCCGACACCAAACTTTCATAATTCTGTCCATGGATCCGTGGACAGACTCTCCAGTGAATTGCTACAGAAGTCGCAGGCTTATATCGAGGATCTTCCTGACTTCGACTTCCACTTTTATGATTTCGAAGACCTTAACTATGATCTACAGTGTGAATCTGGGTATCATCAGTTGATGCAGGCAATGTTTCAGGAGAAGGTCTTACAGGTCAATTTGCAAGTCCTGGTGACTGTTCCGGAGCAGTGTACCTTCAGCAAGCTCAACCCAGAGTATCTGACAGTTTTTGAGGGGGCAACGACGATGGTGCAAATTCCCTTGACTGGAGTGTTTTTCTGCCAGTCTGGAAGATCCGCCTCTTGCAAGAAAACAGTCGCCAATACCAACAACCCTAGACTCAAGCTATACGAATAAGCCCACCTTCTGCCCAACCAAGTTTGCATCAGTAAACATCGATGTTAATTCGTAGTTGCAGTTCATATGTATTTCACCCGCGTGATTTTGCACTCAGCTCAATTGCTTCGACCGCTCGAGGTCCTGCTCTATAAAATATTTGGTCACGTCAATAGCGGCCAAAGAATCCTCTCCACTATCGTGCTCACCTGCTTGAATAGCACGACCTAAGTACTGAAATGTCAATTGCTTAAGAGAGTACCGAAATGTAGGTGATGTTTTGTGCTTGGGGTAGAGAACGGCTGTGTCAACAATCTTGTCGTGAATGAGCCGCATTGCGTTCATGTCATTTTCTAACCCATGTCCGACCATGACGGTATTTGCGTCGACAATTTCACCAAGTAAGGTGATCAGATCTTCGAAAGAAAGCGCTTCTTCTTTGATTTCAGCCACGCCTGACCATTTCGTATTCAAGTCGAGAACTTTTCCCTTTGGTCTGACTAAAATGTCGAGCACCTCCTCTCCGGTGAAAAAGTCAACGGCGGTAATACGCAAAAGTTCGAAACCCTTAGTTGTGAAGCCCATTTCGCAATCAATTCCAATGGCATCAAGGCTACCTTTACGCGTACCCCACACACGCAGAGTCTGTATGAATGGAAGAAAATGATGCTTTTCCTCGGCGTTAGTCCAGTAAAACACATGATGATCCCCTTTCGTACATGGTTCAGTATCGGTTTCACCAAACACACCCCCACAGCACAGGTAAACTCTCACTTTATGGTCATTTTTCACTAAGCGACCTTGATGGTATCTGCAATCAACCACCTTTGCGGAGTCTTCGAGTTTAAACTCCATCTTGCAGCGGTTGCATTGTCGAACTGACTCAGGATATTCTATGGGTGAAGGAATATCCATGATAAATCCGTATTTGATGAGCTTATCCCGCGGAATGCATAAGTTACGTAGTTCTTTGAGATATTGTTCTTTAGTAGGTTTCCTCGAGACAGGCTGTTTCACCTTTTCCGGATGATTCAACTCATAAAGCTTTCTCTTGATCGCTGAGCCATATGTGGAGGAGGAATTTGTGCTTGCAATTTTAAATTCTTGTTCAATCGCAGCCCAAACTGGTGTTTTGAGCCCTGGATCATTCTTTTTGTAAGCGTCTACAAAGAGTTGGATGAACTTTCGGCGGGCCGGGAGCAAGGCCGGTGCCGGGTTCACGTCGAGAGGTTGTATGTGTTTTGGATCGGCCGCATGTCCTTGTTTAACCTCAATACCCAAAATTTCCTGGATTTTCTCTCGATAATTCGCAAGGCTGTGGCTTTCATTTGCAATTAAAAATTCTGTTTCAATGGCCAGTCGATTCGGAGTGAGACTAGAATGTTTACTAGCCAAATCCTTAGAGATGGCCTTTAAATTCCCCATCCTTTCGCTACGTGGAATTAAGACGTCAGATGTTAAATCTTTTGGAAGCACAAACAGTAGATCGTTTACTTTCGAATCATTGCTGGGTGATTTGGTAGAGGGTGACTCATTAGAATTTCTGAGCTTCTTGCTCATTTCGAGAACGTTACTTTCATTTATACTTTCTGGTTCGTTGATCTTTGCTCGCTTAGATATAGTACTTTCAACGGGAAACAGCCGCTTCTTTGGCTCATGGCTAAAAATGCAGTTTATGACGCCACACTTTTCGTTTTGAGCAATTTTGGGACATGCCACATCACCAAACGCATTCCTCTTTACTCTAAACATGAAAGCGAATCTCCAATTTCTTGTTTTCTTTCGACGCTATCCATGAAAATGGTCGGTTCTTCACGTGGATCACATAACTCGCCTACCGCGAAAATGGCCTTCTTTACACCTGATAAGGATGTAAGGGTCTAACCTGGGCTCAGAGAGTCTTCAAAAAAGCTCATTCTGTGTGCAACGCGCACAGGGTTACCCGACCCGCGGCACGCATCGGGATATATAAGCACGATCTGTCCTCGCCCTTTCCTGGTTTTCTTTTTTTTTTCTCTGTCGACGTACTTCATAGGATCATTTCTATAGGTCACGTTCCACAATGACTCTTCTAAAGAGCCACTGAATCCAACTTGGTTGATGAGTAAGATACCCTTGCGCCCTCAAAGTGAGAACCAATTTAGCTTGTCCATGATCCTTTGCGGTCTGGTCATCTACAATTTGTTTGCCTTTTACTATGACTCCTTTCTTCGTGATTGGTGTTGCAAAAGGAGCGATGATCTTGACCCTCTTTTGAATGCTTCTTCGGAAGACTCAGCTGAGGGTGGGCACAAGTGGCAGTCTGACAAGTTACTCAATACTGACCTCAAGTCATTTCGGCTTGAGACTCAATATTGGTGACTATAGTTACCTTGTGTTGCGATGTCGACCACTGTAAATTTATTCTTTATCCTCTATTTTCTATTTTCAAATTTGGCCACAAGGCTCTGCTATATGAACTTTTTTCCATCTTGCTCATCTGGAGAGATAAAACGAGAGCTAAACAGCCTCTGCTCCAGAGGCTTTGGCTGGATACTCATGAAGCCTATAATAGTCAACGATTTGTCCGTTTAAGTTATTCTCACCGTTGATCGGCAAAAAGAAAAGATTTCTCCACTCGATGTCACCGATAAACCAAAAATCAAGCCAATTTTGTTTGATACCAAAATCGGTCGGAATGTTGAAGTTCTCTATCGAAGCGTAACGGTCATTGTGGGTGGTTGACTTGAGTAACAGAAGCAGCCCCACCTTCAATGTGGTTGTGAACTGATCTAAACCCAACAACTTGATGCAAGTAATAAAGCCACTTTTGCCATGATGGTCATGGGCTGCTGTAGGAGTAGGATATGACTGGGTACCATTTGCTCCTTGAAAATCACCTGGCACAGTTGAATGATTGTAGGCAGGGCTCGACATTTGCTTGTCTAAAGAGCTGAATTCCCATGTAGTCAAACCTTTGCAAATCTGAAATGTTTGAACAATGCAAAGAGAAGCAATCCAAATGCCTTGGAGCCAACACCACATCATCAAGTTAAAAATGAAATGCTGATGTGTGTACCCAGAACATAATTCATCCGAGAGTAGCCAACACAGATCCTCGACGTCACTAGAGTAGCCCTTACCTTCAGCATATTCATCAAAAAACTTAATACTCAACGATGAGAACAACAAAATAGCAGCACTTAAACTGTACACAAAAGTCATGAATAGCTTATGATTGCGGACCCCTATGTCATTGTACACCCATGGGCAATAATGATCGAACCTGGCTACCAACGCATGGCTAGGCTTTGAGTATTTTGATCTTAGAGGCTTGCGTGTGAAGGTATTAACACAAAAGTGACTAGTGTCAAACTTACCTAGCGACACCAAGTCTTTCACATCATCGAACACTGCTCTTGGATCTGTGGGCACAGGAACGTGACCTGGATTGATTGTCATCGCCTTGAAGAATGAATACGTGAACGCAACGATGATAAGAGCAAGAATCAAGTTTGTGAGAAGTCTTTCGAGCAAAGTTTTGGGCAAAATGACAAATGCCCAAGATAGAATGGCCCAGTTAGCGGTAGCCGAAAAAAGCCCAGCTAGGTAGGGAGTTTTGAATATAGCCTTATCCTTGCGTAGGTATATCGGGATGATGAATGTTTGCAAGAATAAAATTGAGCCTGCGAAAATAAGGGCACTGAAGAATAGTTTGGGGATAACGTATCCGGTACTGAAAGAACACATTTCAAGCGCAATTGGAAGAGTCACATATGGCATGAGAAAAGTGACGATCTTCGCAACTTTTGGTGAGAAGAAGTGGGTGTTCACTGCCCAATTTTTCTTTGGGTTCCGATCCGCTTCTTTCAAAACTTGAAGCCATGTGGCTTCGCAGTTCATGTCTTGTGAAACGCCAAAAGAGTCTTTGTGCTTGTCATTCTTGTGAAATATATCGGAGCCCGCTTCGAGCAAAGCTGCTAGAACAGACTTATATCCACGGATAAATCCCCAGTGAAGGGGGGTCATTAAACTTTTATCCACTTTGGTAACATCTGCTCCGTAGTGTATTAATGCCTCCACCGTAAGTATGTCTCCTTGGTAAGCTGCCCAGTGCAAAGGCGTACATTCGATATTATCTGTCTCGTCAATGTATATCGACTTATCGATCATCACACATTTCAAAAGAAGGTACACAACAAGAGTTATGTTGGAGCTGTGCACTGCTAAATGAAGAGCATTATAGTTCTGCGAATCCCTGAGCGTAGGGTCCGCTGATGTGTGCGTTAAAAGGTAGTCCACAACGTAAACGAGTCCATTTCTGCACGCCCAGTGTAACGGACTAGCCAAAAGTGAGCCACCGAGTTTATTTGGATCAGCTTTGCTGTGAGAATTCTCACACAAAAACCTCACCACTGTGATTCTGTTATTGATAGCTGCCCAGTGGAGCCCAGTGATACCCTGACTAAACGTGTCGCTTGCAGATACCTTCCCCGATGATATGAGTTGTGTGACCACTTCAAGATCACCATTCTGACACGCGGCCATAAACAGGGCAAGAATCGGATTCGCCTCATCTTCACTGGGTTCCAGTTCCCTGAGACTTTGTGGGTCTTTGTGTAAAGTGTCCTCCGGCACCGAATCGAGAGATAGATCGATCAATCCCAAATCTGTAGACTCTGAAATTCCAGAGGCTGCTGGAACTGGCAGCAATGGATTTGTTTGAGCCTGAGTGGAGTCCAAGGTTTTCAGGTCAGGATTTTCGGAGTGGTCTTTGAAGATTGGCTTCTCGTCTCGAGTACTTGCTTCTTGTTGCGACAGCGCTTTTGCATTATCAGAGGATTCATCACCATCCGAGACTGTAAATATTTCGTCACCGTTGAAGGAGCTAAGACCATTAGAAACGAGCTTGGTTCCCGATGTTTTCTCGTTTTCTGGAGAGGCTTCTGTTCTTGGGGTCTCTGCATTATCTGCACCAGGTAGCACATTGCCATGGGTGATGATAGAGTTGGAAGTAAAATTATCCATGATTTCTTCCTCCTCCAGAAAATTTTGCATTTCACGAGCTTCCTGTCAACGATGAAACGAAGTAAGAGAAGACAACTCAAGAGAGGGCAAGATGCGAGACCATTATGTTTTACCACCGGTGCTGTGCGGCTCAGGCTCACGCGAACGTGTGAACAGTTGCATCACTGAATACGATCTCATCACGGGAAGAAAAGTGGGCTGTGCCTCGTGACGATACATGTACCGATTAGAAGTTTTTGCGGCTGCCCTCAATAAATGTTTTTTCCTTAAAATAAAAAAATAATAAAAAATAAAAAGATGAATCACCGAGATGACAATAATTTAGTTTGCGCTTCATCTACATAAGCAATTATTTAGCTCAGTGCGAGCCTCGAGGTGTCTCATTTAGGCAAGTTGCAGTCAACTGCCCAATAATGATAACCTGCGTAATAATGCTGTTGCAGACTGGGCATTATTACCAATCGAGTGAGTCGATGCCAAAGTCGACTCTGACTATAATGATGGTGCAATGCTTGGCACCCATTATTACCTACCGAATGAGCCAACGCCGAGTCGGCTCTAACTATATGAGGTCCGGCTTTCCCACCTCAAGTGTTGGAAAGTCAGACTGGTTTTACTAGAAGATCTCAAATTAATAAATCGTTCAAATATAAGAACCCTAACACTCAGTCATTTGAAGCTACTCTAAGTCTCCAGATGTCACCTCAAGTATGCGGAATTAATTGGTATTCTCGAATGTCAAAAAGCACCATACGAAAATCAGCATTCGACCCATGACTGATTCCCAGGACTGATTGTGCATCGCTGGCCTTCCACACGAAGTTGTGGCCGATTACTTAACCTCAGCAAAGCTTCTGATACTCTTCGTGTCGTCATCGATACTTGTATCTAGTGTACCGACGGCAGTCTCTTGAGAATGCTGGGTAGTAGCACTGGAAGTAGTAGATGCATCGCTGGAAGCAGAATTCTTGAAGTTGCTCTGCACGAACTTTTTGATTTGCTTGCCGGCTTTAGCTGCGCCTGGGACAATATTCTCTTCAACGTATGGCTGAATTTTGTCGTTGATAAATCCTGGTCTCACCTCTTTCTCAGAAATAAGGCCCATGTTCTTTTGGCCTACACGATGCAAATGCTTCTCGAGCAAGAGGAAGTTTCTCAGGTTCGCCTTGTACCCAATTTCAATGATGTCACCCACAATTGGAATGAGTGAAAGAAGGAAATCCACAAGGATGTTGAAGAGAAAGATGAGCTGGATGTCCAAAGGAAGCCCGTCATCTAAAGATCTGGCCTTCCAGAAAAGTGACAAAGAGAAGAAGTTCGACACAATTGGCCCAACAATGGGAATGAACCCCACCACATTTGAAAGACCAAACCTCAAGCCCACAATCGTAAACCACATATCGTATCGATACGCCTGCTGTTTTACCGACTTCAACACCTCTGAGTCATTTTGACTGATACCCTGGGGGATTTTCCGCTTGGTCTTTTTGTGCTTTGGTTTCCCATTTCTGTCGTGTCCCACGACAACATACTCGTAGTAGGGATCTTCAACTCCAAACTTCGTGAGTTGATTATCTTTCAAAAATCTGTTCATGAGCCATTTCACGACGATTGAAGACATCTTTCCAGAGTATGTGGTTTATACCTTAGGAGAATTGTGTTTGCTCAAACCACTGCCTCTCTGATGTATTCTGCGAGTTAGCAAAAAGAGAATATAATGGAGACTCGGAGAGTAGCAACCTCTGCATACTCATACCGCTAGTCCTGGTGTCAGCCGCGGCCAGGGCTGCATGACAGGCTGCCTTCGTTGCTGCGAAACTTTATTAATGGTATTCCCGCCAAAGTGTCATGTTTAATTTCAACTCCTAGTTGAAAAATTACAAAGTCGCGTTCAGAGTAACGCAGAGATACGGTTCAATTTTCTCCTGATGCTTGAGGCTGTGTACTCATTTACAGCAATCAGTGGCTTTGAATGTACCTTGTGTTGCAGCTGCCTCTTTTTTGTAACACCGGCGCGGCTCAGCTCAGCCCAGATCTGAGTTTTACCGGGCGCCCGCACAGGAACAAGGCACACACACACTCCCTCCCCAGATCTCCTACCACACCTAGTAATGTATCCTCGTCAAGAGGCTTTATTGCGGTAAAGGTTCCGTTCCACCGCCCTGGTGACACAAAGTTTTGAGTATCGCAGGGTACTTCTCAATTTAAGTCATACATATCACACCTTAACTTTCCCTGCAAGTGCTTAAAGTTTAGACGTACTACATATTTTTCCATAATGGTTGTGCGTGCCACTATTGGGGCCCTTGTCTATCGGCTCCCTTTTTTCGACAGGTTTCCAACAAGGATTCAGACGTTCTTGGGATCTGAAACCACAAAGATTACCTCCATTGAAATATCTCCTGAAGAAGTTCGACCCCTCTCGTCGCCTTCTCAGAAAATCCGTTTGAAAATGATTGAGAAGCGTACTGGAGCTCCTCCTTCACAGTCAGGCTTGTCAGCATCAGAACTACCCGCTGAGATTGAAGAGGCCAGCGATGACACGTTAAAAGAATCAGACTCCCAAAGCATCCGACAAGCACGCGTCGAGCTGTATTTGAGCGAGCAGCATGATGAGTTTAATTCTCTTATTAACAAGAACCTTAGAGAAGTGATACAGCTGCTGAAACAGAGAGGTGCAGATGAGCCCAGTTGGCGGAGACTTGTGCTTGAACTAGCAATGGCACGGACTAGCGAAGAAGCAACCCTGAAGCTTAATATGCTACTTAACAATGCTCTGGAGTCCGTGAGCTCGTATTTCCCATTTCTTCGGAACGAACGGCACTCACAAAACATGATGGCCGAATACGAGAGTTCTGCTCTAAAAAGGGAAACTTCTGAGTTTCTAGACCAGCTTGACTACGAGTCGAAGGTTGTTCTTTTGAGGCAATTGATTGTCGACTTAGGCATGCGTGCAGACTCTGACGACATTGTCAACCTCACGAAAGGAAGGACGATTCTGGAAGAGACTTCCATGACAGATAAGATTGAGCTTTTAACACTACTTACGGTCCGCCTCTGGTTTATTGGCTTGAGATACTGTGTGCCCATAACCAAACTTCTTTACACTAAGTTCAAGGAAAATGATATTATGCTTCTCAACAATAAGAACTTCAGCAAACTTTTGACAATTCTTGTGCGTACTATGGAGGCGCTTGAAGTGAAGCTCAATTCCAACGGAGCTGGTGAAAGCAGACCCCTGTCTAAAAGTCTGACCGAGTCTAGCCAATGATCTTGGGAGTTCCCTGGCCCGTCAAAACGGAATCAAAACATCAATCTATCATCAAATGTCATTATGCATATTTGGCTGGACCATTCAAATTCAAATACTTGTAAGACAATGAAGGCTGGGATCTACATCACAACAACTCTCTAACCTCTTGATACCCCAACTGTTTAGACCTATTCTACCCCACTACTAATCCACCAATTGGCTCAACATACTACCTCGTTATTGACATATTCACTAGCCTTACATTGTCCATAATTAATGACCGTCCTCGCCCTAAAATATTCCTTTTGGGAATCCTGAGAATGAAATCTAGCATCTAGACGAAGAGCTTATTGACCCGTAGTCGTCATCGCAAGACTGGATTCAATTGGAACTAAAGATATTCCTCGACCGATCCTGTCGTACATGGCTTTTGTTTAGAAATGAGTACTTCAACGTTCCAGGAGAAAAATTTTATGAAAACCGAATTCTCGAACTACTCTTATAAGCTATTGAGTCTTATCTCGCTTGATCCCGGATATCATAGAACAAATTTGACGAGTTTCGGATTGAGCAAGAACTAATTCTTTGACTGCCTTGACGGAGCGAAGCAGGTCTCATAGACGTTACTCTGATCTGGGTCCAAGATTAAACGAATATTTGAGCACTTCTATGGGTCGATTAGACGACCAAAATTTCTGACAAATATCCATAATATTGTTTAACAAAGTGTGCTGTACCATCAAGCAATGCTGGATTTTTCACAGTTTTCAAAGCACCTTCATTGTCACACAATATCATACAATTTCGTGGAAATCCAAATTCTTCTCCGGTTTACGGAATATCCCCCTAGAATCGTACCGGCTCAAGGTGTTGATTAAGAAGGGCGGGGTAGTACTGCTCTGCTAATTACGCAGTAAATTAGGCTACTAGAAACTCATTAGAGCAAGAGGCATTTTCAGGCAAGCTCTGACCAAGTCTGGGGCCTCCTTGTTGAATACCGCTTTATGGTATGTCTTACCTTGGAACAAAAGCTTGAGTTCAGCCCCAAAAAGAGTTGCATCGAGCGGAATTGGTTAAAGAATGATACTGGCGACATCACGGGAACAATTATATGTCTAAATGGATACAGAAATCACAAGGAGAGAAAAGACAATATGTCTGGCGTACTTATCGAATTAACTCGTTAATTTTCTCGAAAGCGATATTGATATTTTAAGAATTCTTTAGTGTCGCGAAATACGTATATCTTACTTATTCAATAGTTGAAATAACTGAGTGGTTTGGGAACACTGGCGGAGGCGCATGATCACCAACTCTTACCACGAATGCAAAACGTTCTTAGGACGGGCATTACGCATGCATGTACAGGATCAGGCCACGTAGCAGTAGTGGGTCATGGCTTCAAAACTGGTATTGTGGGATGGCCAGAAGTGCACGTAAATCGATTTATCTTACACAGCTACACTATACAATTGCTTTTCGAGAAAACCAAGATATCTAACAAATTAACAGTAGTGCAACACTCTGAGATATACTGTTCTACGGAAAGGGGTAGTTATAGGTATGAAGCTCCCTTTGAGTGCAGGAACTGCATATAGTGATGTTCTGAGGCATGTCGCGCAAGAGTTACCCGGCAGAAGACAGCAAGTTATCCAATCATGTGCTTGTTCGGCGGATCATTAAAGGCACCATGTAGGACGTCTTGCATATTCCGAGTGTGCGCCCATGGGCTTACAATAGATAAGTCCACGTTGCCCTTTGTCGTAATGCGACTTTGGTATTTTTTACTTCGGCGTGCCACTTCTCTTTTTTTTATTTTATTTTTTCTCCCTTACTCACTTTTAGAGGCCTTTTTCCTACACAAACTTTTGGTTCTCGCACAAAAAAGTCCACATTTTTTGTCGGCCATCGAATCTTGACCACTTTCATCAGTCGTCAAACCCACTCGGTGCGTGATTTTCAAAGCTCGTGATCACAATAGGGACTTGGTTGTCGAAAATTCGAAGGAAGCAGCATCAACTTTGATTGATACTAGCCGGAAGTTTGCTTTTTTGATTTGCTTTGCTCGACATTAGGTTTGCTAGCATTGCCACCTTGTCATTTTCCTGTGCGCGATTACATTCTGACCCCTTGATTGGCTGGCTCGGAATTCTCACCCCTATTTTCGCACCCTTCGCACTGCTCATCCAAACGTTTGGATCGAGAGTTTTTTAGTGCCAAAAGTCGCGGATTTTCTAATTCGTGTGCACCAACATGGCTTTGTGTTCCCGAGCCTTCCCTCCATCTTGCAAGCGCACTTGTGAATACACACAACAGCCAGTGAGTGGCATTCCTGCCGCAAAGAGGGCATGCTTATCGAGGATCGACATGAACTCGGTCGCCGATAAGCGGTTGCCGCCAGCGTGTTTTGAAAAAGTCGCTCGCGACACGTGCTCTTCGTCTTCTGATTCCGTATCAGAGTCTGAGGACCTGCAATCATGTTATATTGCTGATCAGATCAAAGCCAAGAGAAGGGCTTCTACAAGAACATCCTTCTCATTGAACGAGAAATTATCTAAAGCTGTTGCCCAATATAGTGATGACGACGAGCAAGAATTTGAACCGAAGACGCGCTCGCCCTCCTGTTCAAATGATGATGATAATTTGGACTGCAAGTTGCTGAGCTCCCCCTGCAATCAATCTGTCTATGTGAATAACTTCAACAAAAACATTCACATGTTGCATCGGAGCTCGTCTTTGGTTAATTTCTTTCAAGTTTCTGATAGTTCTTCCTCTGTGAACAGTGGTAAGAAGTCAATTTCTGTGTCGGACAAACTCTCCAGAGCGAGGTGCTTTGAGTACCTTGTGGGTGCGATCGATGAGGCATGGGCTAGGTACTGCGATGCTGCCTCTTATGTTGAAAGTGAAGCTTATGGCTATACTGTGCGGGGCTCCAATTCGGATGACGAGGATGATTGCGGCGCAACTACTGACTTGACGGACTATGACACCGATTTCGAGCACAAGCATGTGTTTAAGCCGATTGTACTGAGGAAGCCTTCGATAATGGGGTCTGCTTCATTGCACTTTGAACCTATTGAGATGAGCTCTACTGGCGGAGATCCTTCCTCTTGTCAATTGCAGGCGTTGAAAGATCGCTTGACTAAGGCCAAGTACTTTTTGCAAGACTTGGTTGATTCTGAAGACACCGGTGATGCTTTTGCATTCTGGAAAAGGTGGGATATGATAAAGTATGCTACTATTGAGTTAGTTGAGGATGATGATGATGAGGATGTCATTGAAGACACCATTGATGAGTTAGAAGAGGGTAGACTCTTCACAAATTAAATGTCGATGAAACGCGCTCTGTGGAGCTTGAATTTCATTGAGACGAGATTGACGAGATTATTTTCACATTTGTTTTATTAGTTTGGGTATGTCACACATACGGTGGGTTTCTGTTGTGACTATTATTTTTAAAAGGGCCTTCGGTCTTATGTTGAAACCGGTATATTAGCTTGTATATTAGTATATTTCATATTTGAAAAATGTATTCAATAATATGTTGCATGATTAATTTCTCAGGTGTGCATCTGGGTCAAGTTTCGGGTGGTGCTGCGGTGTTCATTCCAGTCGCAAGCTTACATTCATAGGGAATTTAACATTTGATATTTTTCACAAAATGAATCCTGCCTTCATCATCAAAGCATTGGCTGCCCTTGCAACCATCAACACGTGTGTTGCTACCTCGGTCAAAATTGGTACGTATTGAGTCATTCCACGAGTATATGATTATGTTTTACGAGTTAATTCATGCTAACCACCAGATGTGACTAAATCAATTGAGAACTGCAAGCGCACGGCTGAAAATGGTGACACTGTTTCTGTTCATTATACCGGGAAACTCTCTGATGGAACTGAATTTGACTCTTCCTTAAAGAGAGGGGACCCTATCTCGTTTCAATTAGGATCTCAGCAAGTTATTCCTGGTTGGGAACAAGGTATCCTAGGGATGTGCATTGGAGAGCAAAGAACGTTGAACATTCCGTCTAAATTGGGCTATGGCTCTCGTGGAATTGGCCCAATACCCCCGAATGCGGATTTAGGTATGTACAAACATTTTGCAAAATGCTGCCTGAGTGGTGTATTACCCATTGATCGCAATCGTTTGTCTTTTTATTTACTAACAATCAGTGTTCGATGTCGAATTGGTAGCTCTTGACGGTGTTGACTCCAGCAAAGATGAACTCTAGGCCAACTTCCGGTTGTATACTTAGTCAATTGCAGACTCCATGTGAGCCTCGGCTGGGATGTGATCATTTTACACGACTGAGGTCTTGTTTATCTGAACCAGGAATTTATGACATTTCAAAGAATCGTATACTTCTAATGCTTAGCAAGCTCATGCTAAAATCTTACAGCGCCATGTTCCCTCTGCTAAAAGTTTCAACACCAAGATGTAGTTTATAAATCACTATGTAACAAGCCTAGCAAAGGGCATCTAATCACCTAGCCCACTTACATAGAGCCCAAAGGCACAAGAAATTAAGCCACCACAAAGTTCTCGGGTAACTTTGGCTCGAGGAAGCGCGAATTTAGCAAAGTTCTCTTGCGGAGGTTGCTCCACTCACCTTTTTTTTTCTCTTCTGTCCAAGCTCGTGTTCCATTTCCCTTCCTCTCAAGGCTTTCTTTCCTTCCATACTTGAATTCTGCTCCGCACTTCTTCCCTGCGTGTGGTGCTCTACTGTACCGCACGCATTAATTCTGTAGAAGCTTTTTGAAGCACCTCAGAGCCGGCCGGTTCTATGCTGCTCATGTCTCGAATGAACTACGCTAGTGCAATTGACGCATTCGTAAAATCTGGAAAGGACTTCACAATAGTTCATAAGTCTTCGAAGACTGCTCAGCATGCATCTAGAATTCTCATCTTGGATTCGTCGTTTAATCCGCCGCACTTGGCACACTACACGCTAATCAAAGAAGCAATTACATTCGATTTCGATTGCAAAAAAAAATTCGACCCCAAAAGGGCAACAGAATCAGATGACTCTCTGTATTCAGTACTACTACTTCTTTCGGTGAAAAATGCTGATAAGGTTGTGCCTGTTCCCGCACTGTTTGATCATAGGTTGGCAATGATGCAGTTGATGGCCCCATCGCTTGAAAAACTTAATGTGTCTGTCAATATAGGTGTCACGAAACACGCGAGGTTTGCCGACAAGTCCGCAGCAATTCAAGAATATATAAAGCTAAATGGCTGGTGGACTGCCACATCTGCTAGATTGACATTTCTACTTGGTTTTGACACTCTCGTTCGTGTTTTAGATCCGAAATACTACGCGCCCATGAGCTTGGAAAAGTCACTCAATGAATTTATGCTCATTACAGATTTGTTCTGTCTAGCAAGAGGTGAAACAGATGCAGATTTTGAAGAGCAACAAGGCTACATTTCTCAAATCTCTCGGGGCAATTATGCAAACATTCCACGACAGTGGTCTAAAAACATATATCTCAAAGTTCTACAGACCTCACGCGATTACATTGGCTCAGTTAGCTCTTCTAGAATCAGGTCCGCTTATAAATCAGAGAAGAATCCGCTGAACTTACCCTTGTTGAAGGAGGTAGCAGAATACATTAGATTGAATATGCTATACGAGGTGTAGAAACAGCTATAAACTTAGCGATATGGCAATAAGAATCGTGAAAACAAGCCACAGACAAAATTGCTTTCGCGCACTTTGGGACAAATGTTCCAATTTTTGCAGAGGAGATGCCTCTGATGAAGACGACAATGATGGTTCCAGCTTGCGTTGGGAGAAACATTCGATTTCTCCCCCTCTCAATGTATGCCTTATGGGACCATTTATCCATTTATTGCAATCGAAATCAGCGTTTCTGGACCGGAGGCTGATACTTCCTTTGACCATTTTTAAACTTTTCCACTCAGTCTCGTTAATGTTTCCGACCAACTGAAGAGCACCGCCAATAGAACGAAGTTTTGAAAGGAAGCTGATTTTGTGAAGATTTATATTATCGACAATCAGCACACCACCTCCAATATCGAGTACGGCATCGAAGTTAGCCTCGTTGGCATTATTGTTATCAGCCAACCGAAACAGGCCACCAACGTCAACGAGCGATGGAAAATTGATTGCGCTGAAACCGTTCTCCATCACACTCATGGACCCTTCGACACGCAGCAAATTGGTCAAATTCAAGTCCAATACGTTGCTGATGCTGATGTTATGTGCCTCTGTCAAGTGTCCAAGCTTTACCATTAAAGTGTTTCCGTTACCAGTAATGTGCAACATATTACTAACCTTTTCCACGCTGAAGTCGATTAGTTCCATAAACCTGTTGTTGTTGATGTCTAAATTGTACAATTTTTTCCCTGCAAACCCACAGATTGCAGTCAACGAAGTGTCAGACACAGTTATACTTTGAACATCCTTTAAATTCTTAAGTGACGCCTGGCTCAAGAGAGGTAAAATTTTCCATTCTAAGCTTCGGACCGATACCAAGTTTGGCGTCTCAAGCAAGCCCAATGATTGTAATCTCTCCATTTTGAACAGTTCTGTGATCATGCGAAGGCTATAGGCATCGACGCGCATCAAGTTTTCACTGTTCGTGATAATTAAACTACCTTCAAGCTTTGACAAGTGATCCAACCTGAGAATTGAGTCCAGAAACTCTAAAACCTCGATATTTCCCCTGACCATCTCGCAATGCCCGATTGCCAGTGCATCTTTCATACTATGGATAACGATTTTTTCGAATACGCAAGACCTTGGTGGCTCTTCCGTGTCGTTGTCTACTTGTTAGTGATGCTTTTATTATTGCGTTTTTCGCCGACTTTGTGTTATACATACATCTGGAGTAGATACTCAACGCGGTTCCTTTAGCAGCAATTTCTCTGGCTGTTAAGAGCATGGATAGAATAATGGTGATGAGTTTCATCTTCATTTTACTTCGATTAAAGTGGAAAGTCAAGTGCTAAAGTTTGATACTGATGTTTTTATGGGGCTTTGCGTTATAGCTCAGACTGACAGTTGGAATTGATGACAATAATCAGGAGAAAAAAAATCGCAGAAGTTTGGATGTTAAGCCTCGACTTTTAAATTGTATGATTGTGTTTGCCTGTCGTTATCTGCTATGATTGTGCCAGGATTGCTTAGCTGTTGGTGAATGACGGGAATCTTTTTGCAACCGAGCCGGATGTTTTCGCACCCACGCGGAACGATCGCTTGCACCACTTAAACCCCTTATTTCACAGCAGCTTAATTAACTGAAAGCTATTTCTTCAATGACTAAACTTCCAGCGCAGGTATCAGATTGATTAGAAAACTAAGAATCATCTCTAACTCAAAAATCTCCGTCTCAAAAATGAGATGGAGGTCTAAAGGTACGGTCAATGTGTCTCCAAGAGTTTTTTTCCAGAGGGACAAACTGTGGGAAAGGTGAAGTATTTGCACAACGTGGCCGCTCTTTCCACTATCAATTTGTGGGCGTAAATCAAGCATGACCAAAGCTCTAACCTTGAGTTCTATCAATTTAAAGAGTATGCCCTCTGCGGGGAATCGTGGAAATTTATAAGAATCTAAGACTTGAGCGCAAGAGGCCATAGCTTTCATTAAGTAAGCTGCGAAGTCAAGCCTTTCTGAAAGACTTTGGCTCAAATCTACATTTCCAAGCCGAGACTCTATGTTGTAGAAGCGATCTCTTAACGAATCAACGTCCCTGGTATAATTGTTATAATCAAACTCGTTTGTAGTGACATATGACTTCAAACGCTCCAAAAACGAATCTAGTGAGTGTTCGATCCTTCCAATCTTACTCTGCTGTGCTTCATATTCACAAGGAAAAGAACATGGTTCATTCTCAGCCTCATTTGCGACGGTAACGTTCGCAGCTAAGACATAGATCTTGAGAGATGTGATGGCGGCCGAAAGTAAATATTGATGTCTCATCTCGAATTCTTCGGTCTTCTCTTGATTTTGGAAGAAAAATCATCTTCAAGGACATCAGATGGCCTTCTTTCTTTCTTTTATTAGTAATTCAAGGGAAATACGTGTTCGCACGGTACAGTATATATATATATTGATTATTATCAATTCAAGAGAAAACCAAAAAATGATTCACATGATGGAATTTTACGAAAAGTAGAGAATTTTTCAAATTATCTTTGTATATTCAAAGGGGATTATTTGAGAAGAAACAAGTTCAGGCCGTGCCATAATCAGAGTCGTACAGTATTAAATTTCAAAATTGCTCGAATTCAAAAAAAAAAAGCGATTCACTTCCAGGAAATTGACAATAAATTAAGTTTCAGTTTGCAAATCAAGTCACGTCCCAGCTTAGTGCGTTTAGTTTTGATGGCGCGCACTCTGCATCATATTTCCGATGATGAACCCCGCCGAGGGATTGATTTTTGGCAAAAAACAGGTTAAGATTGACCCAAACTACGGTTTATGCTCTTGTACATACAAGTCTAATTTGCTAACATACTGTGAACAGGCAGAGTTTGATTGGTGTCACCCGTTTCAGTAGTAAATACATGTATTATTTATCCTTCATGCGACAATAGCTCATCCCTCATCGCACAGTTTTGCGATGGGTCACATGCACGCTTTATTTTTCCGAGACATCGCAGATATCCACCATTTTTCAATTCATTGAACACCGATAAGTTAAAACTTCTTTCTTCTTCATTCGCAGCAGAACAAGTAACTTCATGAATCACGATATTCAGCTCGATCTTGCTGCAGCCACTGCCCGCTACAAGGCTTATCAGCAATTGTTTCCGCAAAAATGCCTTCCTCAGCCTTTTCGCTATGATCATACGAGCACGGTACTGGAGAACTTGGATCGCTTAGCTTTGTTTGCATTACAGCCGAGTACAACCATGGCTATATTTTACGCATATAACAAGGTGTTTCTTGAGATTGTTTCCCGGTGGGTTGAAAAGTCGGATGTGTTTGAAAAGTCTTTTTTGGAGTCTCACAACATGCCATTACCCTCTGTAAGAGGGTCAATTATTTTACTTGCTTTGTCTCGTGTATCTCCTTTATTTCCAGAGAGTTTGGGGCTCATTGAGTACTTTATGAGTTTAATCAATCCCTGCGACTCTTTATTATCCGCTCATTCTGCTGCCGAAACTTCCAAAGAAGAATTACAAAGCTCATTGTTGGCCCTTTACAGGATATACTCCAATAAGCCTCAAAGATTCTCACGTTTCATCTCTCCGAAGGCACTTTACTATATCCTCTCGCTTGATGAATCATTTTCAGTCGCTAAGTATTTGGCCGTTCTAATTCTTGCAAGGTTCTTGAACGCTTCCGAGGTGTCTCGTGATGAGATGCTTGCGGTGCATATCAAAGATGCATCCTTGTATGGCAATTACGATGGAAACTACAAGATTGATTACCAGTTTCTTGACATTGTCGAGGCCAAGCGTCTTTCAAATAGCACAGGTTTGCCTGTGCACCCTGAGAACGAGAGTGCGGCCCGCCTCTTAATTACCGAATCAGATCTTTCTAAGCTGGTAGTGAGTATTTGTGGAATTCTTGTTGCGAAACCTTCAGTACTTAGATGTGCTACAAAATTACCCGAGGAGGTTGTGCCAACCGTAAACGCGATTTCAGTTTTAAAACGGTTGGCAATGGCAATGCAAAACAATAGACCTGTCATGTTGCATGGACAGGCGGGCTCCGGTAAAACATTTTTGATCAATCAGGTTGCAAAGTATCTCTGCACCCAGGATGATATTGTTAAAATTCATTTGGGCGAGCAGACAGATGCCAAGTTGCTTTTGGGTACATATACATCGGGTGAAAAGCCAGGTTCCTTTGAATGGAGATCAGGAGTCTTAACTACTGCAGTGAAAGAAGGAAAATGGGTTTTAGTGGAAGACATAGATAAAGCCCCAACTGAAGTGCTTTCGATACTTTTGACCTTGCTTGAGAAAAGAGAGTTGAGTATTCCTTCTCGAGGTGAAGTCATCAGAGCACACAGTAACTTCAAGCTCATATCTACCGTCAGAACAGGAAAAGACACCACATCTTCCAGGATTCCAGAAATGATTGGTCTTAGATTATGGGAGCTTGTGGAGGTCACACCACCTACAGATCTCGAACTTAGGGCCATTCTTACCACAAGGTTTCCTCTTTTGAGGAAGTTGATCGCTAAATTCATCACCGTCTACAACAAAGTGTGTCACATTTACTCTATGACTTCATTTATCTCATTGAACAAGGGTTCACACCCTCGTGTCATTTCAACCAGAGACTTAATGAAGTTTTGCTCCCGTTGCCATGCGATGCTTCAAAACAAGGGCGTCACGTCAGCGGATCAGCTTTTGGAGTCTCTGATATATGAGAATATTTTTGCTGAAGCAGTGGAATGCTTTGGAAGTGCAATTACTGAGTACAATGCATTGACTCCTTTGGTGAGTGCAATCGGAGAAGTTTTGGAAATTCCTGCATCAAGAATCAATTTATATCTTGAGAGTTATGTCCCATCATTTTATGTTAATGATGCTAAGATAGAGATCGGTAGGGCTGTCCTCCTCAAGTCCAAGGAATATCAGTTCATGAACACCAAGAGGAAATCGGCGAACTCAACAACATTCGCGAGAACAAAGCATTCGAAGCGCTTGATGGAACAAATCGGAGTTGGAATTGAGATGGTTGAGCCCATCTTGCTTGTGGGTGAAACTGGTACCGGCAAGACAACAGTGGTTCAAGAAATCGCCAAAATGATGAACAAGAAGTTGACGGTGATCAACGTGTCACAGCAAACAGAGGCAGGTGACTTGCTTGGTGGGTACAAGCCAGTGAATACTAAAAGCGTTGCCTCACCATTGCAGGAAGTTTTTGAGAATCTTTTTCTCGCCACATTCTCCCAGAAGAGGAATGCAAAATTCTCGAATATTTTATCCAAGTGTTTCAATCGGAATCAATGGAAAAATGTGATAAAGCTTTGGAACGAAGCGGTCAGAATGGCTGATGGGATTTTATGCGAAATTGAAGACTTAGACGACGATGTAACAGAAGAAGGAGGCCCCAAGAAGAAAAGAAAGCTTCGGCCCACTGAGAAGTCTGCTCTTCTTGCAAAATGGCAAGAATTCCAACAAGATGTGAAGGCATTTGAGGTGCAAGTCGCTAATCTCGAAAGCTCTTTCGTTTTTAGCTTCGTGGAGGGCTCTTTGATAAAAGCTGTTCGCAATGGGGAGTGGCTTCTTCTAGATGAAATCAACCTAGCGTCACCAGATACTTTGGAAAGCATTGCTGATCTTCTTTCCGAGAACTTGCAGCAGAGATCGGTTCTTCTTAGTGAAAGAGGTGACGTAGAGGCCATCAAGGCGGCCTCTGAGTTCCGCATTTTTGGATGTATGAATCCTTCAACTGATGTTGGTAAACGCGACTTACCATTGAGTATACGTTCTAGATTCACTGAGATTTACGTGCACTCGCCAGACAGAGATCGTGAAGACTTGACCTCCATCATCGAAAAGTACATTCAGAGATTTGCGGTCGGGGATGATTGGGCAATCGAGGATATCGCCGAGCTTTATTACGAAGCCAAGGGCTTGGCCGACTCGAACAAGATTGTTGATGGTGCTAATCAGAAACCTCATTTCAGTATACGGACGTTGACTCGCACCTTGATATACGTTTGTGACATTGTGTCGATCTATGGCTTGAGACGGGCATTGTACGAAGGGTTCTGTATGTCGTTTTTGACTTTACTTGATCGCCACTCGGAAACCGTTTTGATGCCCATTATTGCTAAGTACACTATTGACAAGTTGAAGAATGCTAAACAAATAATGGTTCGGTGCCCACCACCCCCGACCTCCGAGGAAAATTCATATGTTCAGTTCAAGCATTACTGGATGAAACAGGGCCCTGGAGAAACATTCACTCCGAACTACATTATTACTCCATTTGTCGAAAAGAATCTTCTTAACTTAGTGCGTGCGACTGCAAGCCGAAGATTTCCTGTTTTGGTTCAAGGCCCGACTTCCGCTGGTAAGACATCGATGATTAATTACTTGGCCAGCATTACTGGTCACAAGTTTGTTCGTATTAACAATCACGAGCACACTGATTTGCAAGAGTATTTGGGAACTTATGTTTCAGATTCAAGTGGTAAGCTAGTTTTTCGGGAAGGTGTCTTGGTGGAGGCTTTGAGAAAAGGGTACTGGATCGTGTTGGATGAGTTGAATCTCGCTCCCACGGATGTCTTGGAAGCATTGAATCGTTTACTCGATGATAACAGGGAACTTTTTATTCCCGAGACGCAAGAAGTGATCCACCCTCATCCTGATTTCATGTTATTTGCAACCCAGAATCCTCCGGGAC
Organism: [Candida] golubevii; assembly: GCA_030582695.1. Lineage (NCBI taxonomy): Eukaryota > Fungi > Ascomycota > Pichiomycetes > Serinales > Metschnikowiaceae > Metschnikowia > [Candida] golubevii. The sequence goes on along the minus strand of JAJMGV010000016.1, from coordinate 89,129 downwards.
TTTATGGTGGGCGTAAGGTGTTATCCAGGGCATTCCGTAACAGATTCCTCGAGTTACACTTCGACGACATTCCACAAGATGAGCTCGAAGTGATTTTGAGAGAGCGTTGCCAAATTGCACCTTCTTATTGCAAAAAGATCGTTGAAGTTTACAGGCAATTGTCTGTGCGCCGGCAATCGTCAAGGTTGTTCGAACAGAAGAACTCATTTGCAACACTCAGGGACTTATTTAGATGGGCTTTGAGGGATGCAGTTGGCTACGAGGAACTTGCTGCAAATGGATACATGTTGTTGGCTGAAAGAGTCAGATCTTTGGAGGAAAAAACAGTGGTCAAGGAAACAATCGAGAAGGTCATGAAAGTCAAGCTCGACATGGATGAATATTACAAATCGTTAGAGAACAAAAAGCTCATGACACTTGAGTCATCGATTGTGTGGACAAAGGCGATGAGAAGACTTTCAGTGTTGGTTGAGATGTCGATTAAATATAAGGAACCTCTTCTTTTGGTTGGCGAGACTGGGTGTGGAAAGACAACCGTGTGCCAAATTCTCGCTAAGCTTCTAAAGCGAGAATTGATCACCGTCAATGCGCACCAGAATACAGAGACCGGAGACATTCTAGGGGCTCAAAGACCAATTCGTAATCGATTCGAGACACGGGCCGAGTTGATCAAATCCTTGCTTTCATTCTTCGGTTCTTTAAACGTCGATATCTCCCTTGATCAATCCAAGGTGGAAGATTTGATCAAAAAATATGAGCGGGTCAAGAAGTCTTTAGAGGATGATCCGCAAAATGCAATTGATTATTCCTTGATTGAATCAATCGATGAGAAGATTCGTACGTCTTCGTCTTTATTCGAGTGGGCAGATGGTCCGCTAGTCAATGCAATGAAACAAGGTGAATTCTTCTTGCTCGATGAGATCTCATTGGCAGACGACTCCGTATTGGAAAGGTTAAATTCCGTTTTAGAACCAGAGAGAAGCTTGTTATTGGCGGAGAAAGGTACCGATGATTCTTTCCTTGTTGCAGGGGACACTTTCCAGTTTTTGGCAACAATGAATCCTGGTGGAGACTACGGTAAGAAAGAATTGTCACCTGCTTTGAGAAACAGATTCACAGAAATCTGGGTGCCATCAATGGATGACTTTTCGGATGTCCAACAGATTGTTGAATCTAGATTAAGACCCGAATATCGCCTTCTAAGCGGTCCTTTGGTCAAGTTTTCTGAGTGGTTCGGACAGAGACTCGGAAATGGTAAGGTCAGTAATGGTGTGATATCACTCCGTGATGTTTTGGCATGGGTTGAGTTCATAAACTCGTGCGGAAAGCATATCTCACCCGAACTAGCGCTCATTAACGGTGCGATGATGGTGTTTATTGACGCTTTGGGAACAAACAACACAGCATATCTCGCTGATAATGAGCAACGACTCAATCAATACAAGAAGGAGTGCCTACATATGTTGTGTCTGTTGATTGAATCAACTGTTGATGAGGCTGAAATTTTTGCTACTCCATCAGTAGAGTTAACGAAATCATCATTGAAGGCAGGGTTGTTTCTGATTGAAAGAAAACAAGATCAAAAATGGGAGGAGCTGTTCACTTTACTGGCTCCAACCACCGCAGCGAATGCCATGCGGGTCATCAGAGCGATGCAAGTGCATAAACCTATCTTGCTAGAAGGAAGCCCAGGTGTTGGGAAGACAAGTTTGGTCGCTGCTATATCTAAAGCTTCTGGAAATCCCCTTATCAGAATCAACTTGTCTGAGCAGACAGACTTGATCGACTTGTTTGGTTCAGATGCACCTATTGAAGGTGGCGTGACTGGTGAATTTGTTTGGAGAGATGCCCCCTTTCTTAGGGCAATGAAGAAAGGTGAGTGGGTGCTTCTTGACGAGATGAATTTAGCTTCGCAGTCAGTGTTAGAAGGCTTGAATGCTTGCTTAGATCACAGAGGTGAGGCATACATTCCGGAACTAGACCGGTCATTTCCTCGTCACCCCAGCTTCAAAGTTTTTGCCGCTCAAAATCCTCAATATCAGGGTGGTGGCAGAAAGGGCTTACCTAAATCATTTGTTAACCGGTTCTCTGTGGTCTATATGGACGTTTTGAAGAACGAAGACTTGATGCTCATTTCGTCGCAAATTTTCCCCAGTGTTTCTCAGAAAGACCGCGCACAGATGATAGAGTTTATAACCAAGCTAGAAGACGAGGTGGTTGTGAAGAAGAAATGGGGTATGTCTGGAGGCCCATGGGAGTTCAATTTGCGTGATACATTGCGCTGGCTAGAACTTTATAGCTCGAAGAACAATTTGAGCCAACCAGATGATACTTCCGTGGCCGACTTTTTAAACATGGTCGTATGCCACCGATTCCGCACCTCCGAGGATCGTCAGCACGTCACGGAGCTTTTTCAGTCAATCTTCGGTGTGCATGAGTCAAAGGATGCATATTATGACTTGGGAAAAGAGTACGTACAAGCTGGAGGATCGCTGATGAAGAGAAGTTCTATTCTTCAGTTTATGAACACATCCGACAGATTGCACTTTGTTTCTTTGCAAGCAAACTTCGGGGTTCTTGAATCTGCAATGAGAAGCGTGAACGAAAACATTCCACTTATCCTAACAGGCCCGACAAATGCGGGTAAAACAGAACTCATAAGATTTCTTGCTAATGTTGTTGGCGTTACGCTTTCGGAGTTCTCCATGAATAGCGATGTCGATAGTATGGATATTTTGGGTGGATACGAGCAGGTCGACCTCACTAGGTCCATTAATGATCTCACTGCTGAGCTTTGTCAGTTGCTCAACGAGCTCGTGGTCCTCAATTTGCAAACCCTGGGATGTGAGCCTCTTGTGCTTCTGAAATGCTTGGATCTCCTTCAGTTTGTGATGATTACAACTATTGGCACAGACAACTTCGATGAGTTCTACGAGAAATTTGAAGCTTTCGCAGAGCTTTACTCCAGTGAGAAGTTGACCCAGCTTATTTGTGCAGCGAATGGTCTCAAGAAGAAGTTAAAAGAGGCCAGCACTGTCTGTTTCAACTGGTTTGACGGCATGCTTGTTAGGGCAATATCAAAAGGTGAATGGTTAGTGCTTGATAACGCAAATTTGTGTAACCCGTCAGTTTTGGACAGACTCAACTCTCTCTTGGAGTCTAATGGGTCTTTGATAATCAATGAGTGTTCGCAAGCAGATGGATCTCCCAGAGTGTTGACACCGCACCCCAATTTCAGGTTGTTTTTGACGGTCGATCCAAAGTACGGCGAGCTTTCCAGAGCAATGAGAAATCGATGCGTGGAGTTATACCTTGATTCTTTGACAGAGCGAGCAACATCGTTTGACAGAAAATGCCTCGGAATGCTGCCAGCAATGAACCCTAACCGCGAGTCCACTCTGGTTGAGGACCTTCATTTGAGGATGGCAAATTTGGAGTTCAGTGACCAACCGCAATTGCCAAGACCAATGACTTCTTTCGTTCTGTCGACAGATTCCAAATTGAGGCATTTTATCCTCATCCATGATTGCGTTCTCGATCATTCGTTGCTGTGTGTTGCAGGTGCTCTAGCTAGCATTTTCTGTGTGTCACAAATTGATGCACTCAAGAAGTGGGCTAAATCGTTTAACAGTCCTGAATTTGATTCTGCTGAAATCACTAAACTTGAAGAAGTTTGTGAGTTGCTCCAGAGTTTGCGCAGGAGCGGGTTTACATCAAGAATCAAGACTGTTTACGAAGATACTTCAAAGTCACTCGTTGTTTCTCCTGACTTCGTATCTGGTCAAGTGTTGAACCCTCTTGTGGACCAGCATATTGTGAGTTGCTTTCGATCTTGTGGAATAAGTTTTGAGGATACAAATACAAATACTTTGTTCCAGGTAGCATTTTTGAATTTGAATGCTATGCATGTTGTGCAAGTAATCGAAGAAAGGGCTTTGAGAGCGAAAATTAGTGATCTCACATTTATCGAGAAATCTGCAGCTGTCCATCTAGGTAGAGAATTGAAGAAGCCACCGAGGATCGACATATTTCCATATGTGCGTGCAGTGGCTGATTTTATTCGCTATGTTTTTGAATCTTCGATATCTTCATCACACTTTTTCAAGCAGCCACCCAAGTTTTACGAATCGTTGATGGAACTTCAGTGTATTTGGAAGTCGCTCTATGACGCGTCGCAGGAGCAGAATGTTTCACAATTAAGAGTGTATCATGAGATGATCAACTCGTGGTTGGAAACACACAGTGAAAATGCTCTTGTAAAGAAACACGCCGAGGCAATTACTTCTCTTCGTGTTGGCTTGGAATTGACTTCGGGATTTTCAATGACAAAAATTTGGGAACATTTCAGGCAAACCTATCCAACGTCAAAAGAAGCTTGGGACAATTACGCAAAGCTCTTATCTCTTTTGGCGGATTTTGATGTGTTGTCCCGAAAGTTGTTTCCCAATACTTACGATGAGGTATCAGAGCTTCAACGTCTGATGCTCACACTTTACGAAGATATTGTCTCGGGGTCTTTGACTGAAAGAGATTTAGAAGTTGTTTTCTCGGACTTCACGACCGCGTTTATGCAGCTTGCAAATGTCGCGGATGACTTCGTCGTGGAAAGAAATCATCTGTTGGAAGATGAGTTTACAATGCTATCAAATTTCTTGGTGGTCACATCGTACTTAAGAGGATCAACGTTGCCTGACCAGCTTGCTCTTTCATCATACACATCAAATCCAACCATTTCATTGTTTCAAGCTTCTGCAGCTGATCTTTTCTCGCCGTACCCAAGAATTTTTGATTGCCTCTGGAATAAGGAGAGCATTACCCAAGGACTTTTTACGAATGAGCTTTTGCAACGGACTTTGGTCAAATCCTTCAATATCAAGAACATTCCAGGTAAATTCTTGGATCAAAGCTTAACAGACATGTCGACAATCGGTAAGTCTTTAGTTCAACATTCCAAAAGTGTGCTCGAGAATCAAAGAGATGTGTTCCAACGGATTCTTTCAAAGTGGGTTATTGAAATTCTCATTGCCCATGAGATAAGTATCGCCCCTGATCTCAAAGACTCTGGGGTGGACAACGAAGCTTTGAAAGAATTATCGCAAGTTATTACGGGAGGTTGCGACGACGCAGTGCAAGGAATCATGCATAAGTATTTTTTGCCGGCTTTGTACTTGCTGATGAAAAGTGCAAGCCTTGCCGAATTGGGTAAGGCATGGGTCCTTTTTGCATGTGGCTGTATCCAATTGTTTGTACCAAACTCTCCTCTCGATCCTGCTATTGAAGATCATGTCGTGTTTCGTGTCTACCAGCGCCAGCAAGAAATGACATCTCTGCTTGCCGATTCTTGGAAGAAGATCCGTTGCACGATTAGTGGAGACAAACCTATGCATCTTGAATCCTTTTTGCCACAAGTTTTGGATCGAAAAGACTTGTCAAAGCCGCATGTTTTTAGGAGCACCGAGAGCATGGACGATCTTTTTGATGAATGGAAGTCTTTCATGGACGCATCGATTGACAGTGAGCCAATATCTAAGCTTTTGGCTGCTGCAGAAGAGTTTAGTCAAGGCACGAATCTGCAAAAAGTTGGCATGTTCCACAAGAACTCTTCCAATTTCATCATGCGCCTCAGAAGCAAGTACCCAATGTATGCGGACCTAAATGATATTCTCCATGGATATATTTACAGTATACGCATGGGATTGGACTTGCTCAAAGTCGAGAAGCTGAATCTCTCTGCCCCTTTCAAGGCTGACTTTATGTGGCCTGTTGATATTTTGAAATGGTGCAATGTACAATCCATTGAATCTCTCTTTGATTCGATCAAAGAGTTAACAAAGTCTCTTGGGACTTCCTCTGTCGTGAGTGAAAAAGTCATGTTATTTTTCATCAACCTATGCTACTCTCACTCCAGCGACGGTGACCGGTCAGTTGATATTGTTATGAACCAAGCTTTTCAGTCCCTTTACTACAGGTGGTACTATCGCAAAATGAAGGCAGAAGAAACTTCAGCACAAGAAGGCTCGCTTTACAAGCACAAAGACACGGATGATGCTGATCAAGACTTCAAAGATCTCTTTCCAGACTATGATGATGTCATGGACCTCGAAGATAATGAAAAGAAGTCGACAGACGCTTTTGAAGACATTCATTATCAGCTTGCTAAGTCATACGTGAGTCATTACTTACGAGATGAGAAGATTCCTTGGCTGAATATCGTGCAGCAGGGCGCTACGCTTTGCAACGACTTGTTTGAAAAGAGAATGGACTTTATGAATGGTTCAAATTCTCCATCTGAGCTATCAGCGTTACTTCTCTCCATGAGGTCATCTCATGAACTGTTCTCAATTGACACCCGCAAAGAAGTTAATTTCTATCATGAGCCATGTCCTGCGGAATTCAGAAGAGCTATGACCACTGTGTTGTCATTGTACAAATCTACAACTGCATTGCTCGCACAATGGCCTGAACACGCGACTTTGCAAAGCATTGCAAGATACGCTGAAGAGTTTTTGAGTTTCCCTTCGAGTTTTCCCTTGAATAAACTTCTTTCAAAGGTTGAAACTTTGCATAGAACGTTGAATGAGTGGGAGAAATTTGCTTCCAGTCAAGTGAGTCTAAAATTCCATTTTGAGGAAATCACTAATCTCATAATCTCATGGCGTAAGGTGGAACTCTCTTCATGGAAATCTCTCTTCAAGTATGAGGAAGAAGCCTTTGAAAAATCTGTTGGGAAGTGGTGGTTCCATGTGTTTGACAGTGTTGTTATTCCGTTCATGAAAGATGATGAAGCTGACGAGAAAGACATAGAGAAACCTTCTGTCGTACAGGTTTTGGGAGCGTTGAACATTTTCATGAGCCAAACGAATTATGGAGAATTCCGGTCAAGATTGAACTTGGTGAAGGCCTTAAGAAATCATCTTGCTATCTCGCTCATGCCTGGTTCAGATATAATCAATGGCCTTGGGAACTTCATTGTGTTTTACGAACAATTTCTTCCTTCCATCGAGGATTCTATCAGTGAGAGGAGAAAAGCTTTGGAAAAGGAAGTCTCCGAAGTGATTCTTCTTGCAAGCTGGAAAGATGTTAACATCGACGCGCTCAAGCAAAGTTCTCGCCGTTCTCACAATAATCTCTTTAAGCTGGTGAGGAAATATCGTGCTTTGTTGTCAACTGACGTTGCTCCGATTATTCAAGCAGGTGTACCTAAAGAATCTGTGGTCATTATGAAAAGCTCTGTTGAGTTCAGAAAATTAAGTTACGCTTCATTGTCAACGGATGAAAAACTTGCTATTACGAATGTGTGTCAGAAACTACCAAGCTGGAATGAAAGACCGTCGCGTTTAAAAAATATCGACATTGTGGAGGGTAACTTGAAGGTCTTCATTCAGAAAATTGTGAACACTGAATCTCCATCACTCTACGCCTACACTAAAGATGTGATTGAAAAAATGGAGGATTTGCGCAAGGAAACTCCGTCGGTTATGAATGACGAAACCAAAAAGCTTGTGGCAGCTTTGAAAACCCAGAAATACAAACTACTCAGCGATACTTTCAAAGAATTCAGAAGATTGGGAGTCAAAACTACTTTGAAGCCACATATCAAAAAAGTTTTGGCCACAGTGAATTTGATACTCACGAATAGTGCATGCTTTAGTCCTCAATCCCTCAAAAACGATGATGCATATTTCTTGAGGTGTCTTGATATATTGCCGCGATTGCGAAGCTCAGTTGCCAGTGGGAATGAGGAGATACCTCAGCCTGATTTGGAGAAAGGTCTTGCAGCTTCGGAGAACTTGATGTTTTCGCTTGTAACAACCAGAGCACCTTTGGTAAGCCTCGCACATTCAATTGAGGATATCACAGATCTCTCGGAGGCCATGATCAGTGTGGCGCATAATGAAAAGTACGACCTTGTGGCTGGTTCACTTATTCCGTCTCTAGAGGCCGACTTGAACGATATCAAACTGGATTCGAAAACCTTAATTCGTGTGCTCGATTATGCACTCGAAACTTGCTGCAGTGTCGCATACTTCCACAATTCAGTAGATGTTTCGATTTTTGAAGATGCAAAAGCTGAGGTTTCTCGAGTTTTAGCATCCTTGCCAAACTTCAATGCCAAGGTCTTCAGTCACACAGAGGTCGATCTCGTCACTAGCTTTAACGAGACTTATCACACTTTGCTTTCAAATTTGCGAACTTGGGCCGACCGGTTTCCACAGTCGTCATTTGTATCCGAGACAGTGGCAAGTTGTATCAGAAATATTTCAAGAAAAAGTTCTTCCAAGCCTTCGCTGTTACCTACTCCGGAGAAGATTGATAATCTTGAGGTCGCTTTGAGATCGCTTTCAAACTCAATCATGGTGGCTGTTCAAAAGATCCTAGAACTTTATAAAGAAGAGATTACAGATGACCAAGATGAATGGTTAACTTTGTCTCAGCAGAGATTGCTGAAATCAGTGAAGCTTTTACATTGTGAGACGATTCAGAAGTATCTTCGCCAGTGTCTTGAGATTGTAAAGAAAGTTGAGCATGACTCAAAATCATCTCTTCTTGCTTCAGCATTGGTTTGTTTTGCGGAACCCTTCATTATTCAATACCGCAATCTTTGTGTTTCCTTACTCCTGATGGCCAAGCAAAGCTACATGGAAATGTCGAAGTCAACATTTGTACTCATGAAATCTTTGCACACACTAGCGACTGATGGATTTTGTTCCCCAGAACCTCCTAGCGAGCAGAAGAATGATGACAAATTGCACGACGGGACTGGGTTGGGAGATGGAGATGGTGCAACAAACAATTCGAAGGATGAGGAGGAAGACGATGATTTGGCCGAGCATGCCCAGCAACCAAACGATGAGAATAATAAGGATGAAGACAGTGAAAACGATGATGCTGTTGACATGGAAGGTGATATGGCTGGTGATCTTGAGGAAACCTCGGACCAAGAAAAGGATGATCAGGATGATGCAGAGGAGGAAGACCTTGACGAACAAGTTGATGATATCGATGACTTAGATCCCAACGCAATTGATGAAAAAATGTGGGACGAGGAAGCTCAATCCGATCAGAATGAGAAAGACTCTGACAAGATGCCGCAAAAGACTGAAAATAAGGACGACAACATGGAAGCCAATGAAGATGACGAAAAGGAGCAGACTCTTAATCCAGAGGAAAATCAGATGGATGAAGTGGAAGATCCCAACAAAGAGGAAAATGCTGACGACGCCGACGACCAGGAGGATGTGGGAGAGCAAGACGACGAAGTCAAGAATGAAGAAAACGAGCAATTGGATGATCACGTGCCGGAGGCTGAAACATTGGATCTACCAGATGACATGAATTTGGATGAAGATGAAGAGGATGTTGGGGAAGGTAGTGATGACGAAAACGAGAATTCTGGTAATGACATGGACGTCGACGATGATGAAGAGCCATCTATTGGCCTTGAATCTAAAGAAATCGATGCCGACGAAGAAGAAGACGAGTATGCGCAAGATGATGATAGCCAGACCAATGAAGAGTCAAATGACGACAACCAAAGTGACGAAGAAGGTCAAGAATCAGGAAATGACGGCTCAGAACAAGAAAACGGCACAGACACGCAAGATATTGACTCGGAAGAAGAAATTGTCGACCCTCCAAAGATCGAAGATGTGCCCGAAGAAGACAAGGATGCTGCCGATAAAGGTGAAGATGCTGCCGAGGGTGAAGATGGTGCTAATAATCAAGAAGAATCAAATGATGTGGAATTGGACTCAGCAACGAAGGCCGATACAGGTGAGCAAGGAGATGGTGCAGACAACCAGGCCATGGAGGAGAAGGACAACATCGGCACTTCTGGTGCTGCCTCTTCGGATAAGAACCAGGATAGTAAGCAAGAGGAAGCTCCCAAAAACGATATCAGCCAAGATGAGATGAAAGAGTCGTTAAAACAGTTGGGTGATTCTTTGAAGGAATTCCATCGCCGTCGTCAAGAAATTCAAGAGGCCACCGTCGAAGAGAATGAGCAACCGGATAAAGCCGATATCAAACCTGATGAGTTCCAACATGTTAATGGAGAAACTTCGCAGAATGATACACAAGCTTTGGGTGCTGCGGACAACAAAGATCAAGTACAAAGTATTGATGATGACATGGCAATTGACGAAGACGAAAATGAGCATTTGGAGCAAGATGACGACTTGGCCCAGATCAAAGCTGACAATGATATGGACCTCGATGATGACATCCCTGAGAGCAAAGACGACGTTGCAGATGCTGCAGATGACTTTGATGGCAAAACAAAGGGCGGTGTAGTAGGGGAACGGAGACAAGCTGATGAAGCAACTGGTGAAGATATCATTCAAAAGCATGAGTTGGATGAAACAGCTGCTGAACCTGACTTGATCAACTATAGGGATGAAGATTTTGTCCTTAACGCCGATGATCAACCTGCGATGACACTTGAGAAAGCCAGACAGGTATGGAGAGATAGTGAGCTTGCTACACAAGAATTGGCATCTGGTCTCAGTGAGCAATTGAGATTGATCTTGGAACCCACATTGGCGACCAAACTCAGGGGTGATTACAAAACTGGAAAGAGACTCAACATGAAGAGGATCATATCCTACATTGCGTCTGACTTTCGAAAGGACAAGATTTGGCTTAGACGCACAAAGCCCGCCAAAAGACAATACCAGATCATGATCGCAGTGGACGACTCGAAGTCGATGACAGAAAGTAAGTCTACGCAGTTGGCTTTCCACAGTATTGCCCTTGTGTCGAAGGCTCTCACTCAATTGGAAAGCGGTGGTTTGTCCATTGTGAGATTCGGTGAAGACGTGAAATTAGTGCACCCTTTCGATAAGCCTTTCAATCAGGAAACGGGTGCTAATGTGTTTCAGTGGTTCGACTTCAAACAAGAGCGCACGGACATTAAGCAGTTGTGTTCAAAGTCGTTGAAGATCTTTGAAAGCGCAAGGTCTAGCTCAAGTGGCGATTTGTGGCAGTTACAGATTATCATATCTGATGGAGTGTGCGAAGACCACGCTACTGTTCAGAGGTTAGTGAGAAAAGCCAGAGATGAAAAGGTCATGCTCGTGTTTGTCGTGGTTGACGGCATCACCTCAAATGAGTCGATCTTAGATATGTCTCAGGTCAGCTATGTGCCTGACCCTGTGACTGGCGCGATGTCACTTAAAGTGGAAAACTACTTGGACACTTTCCCTTTCGAATTTTACGTGGTCGTCAGAAATATCAGCGAGCTTCCAGAGATGCTCTCGTTGATTTTGAGGCAGTACTTCTCGGAGGTGGCCAATATGTGAGTCTTTAAATGAGATTTTAATTATAAATTTTGCTTTACTTTCCGTTTTATACGTTTCAAATACAACGATACATATGTTCATCGCGTAAATAATTCGTTGGTGGATCAATTTTGTTGATTGTATTTCATACGTTGTTAAGTAACACTGTTGCCATAAACTTAAGCCCTCTTAGGTCTCATCACCCTTGATATTACGGACGACTCGGGCGACACAAAGAGACATGTCGTCCATCTTGCCTCCTAAGCTCAACATATTCCCAAACCTGCCAGTCGGAAGTTTGTTCACCTTGGCATTGTAAGGTGTGTATGCATTATCGTCGTAGGCTATTTGCTTACACTGTGCCAAGATTTTATTGCACACCAAACGCAAATTAGCTTCTGTGGAGTTGAGGTACTCATCAAGTGCTTGCAAGATTTCCCAATCGAACAAGTTGTCCGACACCCCGTCCGAACATAAGATGATTAGGTCATGTTCTTGAAGTGTGACTTCGTCAATGACTGCCATCTCAGATGGCAACTGTTTGAGAGTTTGTGTTCCAATTTGCTGTGGACAGAGATGATCGGTCATCTTCTCGTCGTTTGTGCGGATTATTTCGCCGTTTCGTACAACGAATAGTTTTGAGTCCCCGATGCTTATATACTTAAGCGTTTTCCCACTAATCATGCCCAAAATGAGGGTAGAGGACCCTTTTAAACCCTGAAGGTCCATCAAGTGAGAGGTATGTAGAAACGAATCATCCAAAATCTCCTGTACGTCCCGTGAATTCAATGTGTGTGGCATATGGCTTAGCTTATATTCTGTCATAAGGCGACTCAAAGTCTCGAGCATCGAACGGGACCATATACCCAGTGAACACTGCTCACCTTGGGATTCCCATCCTGATATCCCATCTGCTATAGCCACCACAGTGGGCGATACAAGCATTGCATCATCCCCGGCTTTTATTGAAAGCGTGTCAGCGGGTGACCCGTGTGGTCTCTTTTTGGGGAGAAGGGAAGTGAGTTGCGCAGGATCAGTCAAATCGCTCAATGAGTTGACCATGGCATCTGAGGTAGAACTGTGATACGCGAAAGAGGCGTATCCCACATCAAACTTGAACTTATCTATTGAAACCCTTTTCATCTGCTCACCAGTAACAAGGGGATATTTAATGTAGGGGTTGGATGCATTTTCACGTTTTTCCCTCGCCTCGATTTTCTTCTGCTGCGCCAGTTGCTTAAACCCTAGAAGACTTTTTACATTAGTTAAAAAGCTCCTGTCTCTATCTACATCTTCATGCTGACTGGCCTTGCGAGTCTTCGTTAGTAGAGGCTTCACGGATGAGAGACACCGTAGGGTTGTAATTCTATGTTGTGGACACATGAATTCTCTCCGTCCTTTGAGGGCAAAGCGGACCGGTAGGAGCCTTGATTTTGCGCTAGTATATCGAAGCATGAGAAGTTGATACTCAGTATGCATATGACTTCCTAGCGTGGTGTGATTACACTGACTCAGTCCCTGCTGACTTGGAGGGATGCTCTCAGTTTAAACAATGAGAGTCAAGATATGCCGCAATGCCTCGAGTTTCTTTTTAATATACGCCTTTCTAGCTTCCTTACGCGATATGCCATGTGCACTTGATGATGTGCATGCTGGTCGCGGTCTAGTTTCTTATATCATGAGATCCGCAGAGATCGGGATCGGCTAAGTAGCGTGCGACATGAAGTCATCGAGCCAGATCAGAGAACGTATCTGGGTTTGTTCGAAAGCTGTTTCGAATTAGGTTAATATTTGATTCTTTGTATGAATAGCCATCATCATTCAAATTATAGTGTATGAATAATTGAAAAGAGTAGTTCGAACCATAACTTACAAGAGAGATTGCACAATAATCAGTTTCCGTAAGAAACTCCTAATATATTTTTTAAGAAGTCTTTCGGAATCTTACCCAGCCACTAGTAACAAGAACATCTAGTCTTCACTTACCACAGCATCGAACGCTACCTGGTATGGAGGGGTAAATCCCGTGTGAATGCTACATTGCAACACACCCTGGTTCACTAACATCTCCACACCAGGAACCACCGTCCATTCAAACTTCTCCTTGGCAATCTTCATAACCGGAGTTACTCTTGGCTTATAAGCAGCATCAAGAAGTACGGGATGAATGCCGGATCTTTTTCCCAGGATACCTTTGTACATGACCCGCTCTAGCTTATTAAGCAAATTCGCATCAAGTGGCTTGTCACCGGGCACACACGAAACGATTAAAGACACCATTTCGGCTGATTCAACATCTTCGATGGTCTCCAAAACAGAGATATTGAACTCGCCAGGCAACTCCTTCTTCACTTCGAGCAATTTGGAGGAGGTCCTGTTGATCATGTAGATTGTTTTGCACCCCAACTGGTACAAAGCATACGCTGCAGCTCTGGAGGTTCCTCCACTGCCGACCACTAGCCCATTAAGTTCGGAATTTCCAACTGACGGTACGCCGTTTCTTATAAATGAATTTTTGATCCCATACCAGTCAGTATTGTCTCCCCAAAATTGTTCTTTCTCGCCATCAATAGCCTTGACCGTGTTCACAGCTCCGATGATCTTAGCAGAGTCACTGAGTTTCGACACGTACTTCATAATATCCAATTTTAATGGCATGGTCACAGCCAATCCACCAAAGTCGGGCTTGCACATTATGTCGTCGTACACTTTCTTAGCATCGTCAGTTTCAAATCGCTCGAACTTGTATGGTAAGCCCAACTTCTCGTACACTGCATTGTGCAAAGCTGGAGATCGAGAGTGAGATATGGGTTTTCCCACGACAGTGAATACCTTTTGGGTCAAGCCACCGATCTCGCTGTACGCTTTGTTTGTTTCTGCAACTGACAAAATGCCAGCCTCAGAAATAGTGAGAGAAGATTCACTTGTGACTGGTGTCAATATTGTATTAAGCACGCGTGATAACTTACCTTGCTCTCCAACATTGTATGCGATCAAAGGAACCTGCGTGTGATTGGATCTGAATTGTTGAACATCGATGTTATCTTGCAAAGTGGCCGCCTTTCCAATGAGACGGATGACGTCAGAATTCAAAGAAATGGCGTAGTTATACTTATTGTCATACTCCGGATTCTTCCAGTTCAAGCTTCCATTTGCATCCACGTACGTCGCGATGATTCTCGTGAATGCTTTTGCTTTGATAATTCTTTTGATAAAATCCTCAGAGCTGGACAACTGCACATCCAAATAATCCATTCCAAGTTTGATTCCCAAATAGCTCAATTCTTCTAAAAGACAGGATTCATCATCGGGAAAATTTCCACCCTGACTTTTCGTTCTGATTGTATAGATAATGGGTAACGTCACAAACTTTCTCAAGGTGGCCGTTTGATCAGCGACGAAGGATGAACTATATTCTTTCATTGCATCCACTCTAAGTTCGACCGCTTCGCACCCAGCAGTAATTTCTTCCAACTTTTGAGTAATAGCATTGAGGTCCTCGTAAGCCAAAGTGGCTACGAAAGACCGAGTAGTGGGCACCTTCCGGATTTTCGAGCCTGTAATTATTGACAAGTAGTTCAAGAAAGAGTGTCGCAACTGATTGAACTCTGACTCATTGTCACAATGGGATGAATAGAAGTAGTAGTTCGAGCAGTCATGATACCATTTTTCTCTCCTAACCCACACATCCTTAATTTCGCTCACGTAAGCAGGTCGAGTAGTGTCCGAGCTTAAGAAAACAATCGTCTCATCTAAGTCTCGATGCAAATGGAGCACTATCCCATCAGCCTTGATGTATTCTTTCAAAATGCAACGTGACTCTTCGCCTTCCACAACTCCGCCACCAGTCGAGATGACATATCCACGAGCGTTTTGAGATACGCAGTCCTTCATGATCTCGGCCTCGAGCACACGAAATTTTTCCCAGCCATGCTCCTTGATAAAAGATCTGATGTCACCGTGCTTTTCTTCAAATACGTTGTCTAAGTCAAGGAGCTTGAAGTTCATAGAGCTAGCCATCCACCTGCTCAAAGTGGATTTCCCGGCAGCTCGCATACCAATAACAATTATAGAACGGTCTTCGTTGCTCTTTTTGTTGATCAACAATCGAGGGTCATCCAAATTTTTTGAAGGCTCGTATCCGTCGAGTTCGACCTTGAATTTGGTGTGCAAGACATCCCACCATCCTGGCCATGTCTTACCCGTGCAAGACCTTTCTGTGATCAACACGGGTTTGCTGCACATACCAGCCAACAATGAAAATGACATTGCAACTCTGTGGTCGTCATATGTATGCACCCCGCGTTCCTCAATGGAAGGAGCTTCCAAAGAGCTAATCGCCACGCCATCGATCTCAATACCATCTGGCAACTCGCGAGCGAGAACGCCAAATTTGCGTAACTCATCCACCATCGCCAAGATTCTATTACATTCTTTGACCCTTTGATTAGCAATTCCAGTGATTTGAGTTGATTTCCCGTCGTTCGCAATAGCAGCTACAACTGACGCAGTTAAGAAAGCATCCGTCATGGGCTCCATGTCGACGTGCGTCAAAGACTTTAACGTTCCTCTTTGTGGGCCGGTAACTGTTGTAGAATTTGCACTTTGCTCAACGGTGCAACCCATAGGCTTCAAGACGTCGACAGCAAACCTGGCATCTCCTTGAAGGGAAGATGATCCGATATTTGGCACGGTGCAAGAAGTACCGGTCATGGCAGCAAATGCCAATGGATATGTCGCCGATGAAGCATCAGACTCCACTTCATACATTGAAGGGTTCTTGTAAACACCCTTGGGGATGTGATAAGTATGGGCTTCGGTGGTAGACTCAGTCACGTGAATTCCAAAGTCTCTCATCATGGAGATTGTCATATCAATGTACAACTTCGAAATTGGTTTACCTCCGACTAACGACAAAGTAACTTCTTCGTCAGCATAAGGAGCACACATTAAAATGGAAGACACGTATTGTGAAGAGATGGTCGCAGCCAACTCTATCCGACCACCTCTCAATCCCTTACCAGCTTGCACTTTCAATGGCAAGCTTCCGACCTTATTGAGGTACTCGATCTTGGACCCATTAGCAGTCAAAGCATCCACCAAAGGTCCAATGGGTCTTTCTTGCATCCGCGCATTGCCTGTCAAAATCGTAAAATCTTTAGAATCCTTGTTGACGGAGACCAAGGACGCTACTGTTGCCAAAAATCTTGAAGCAGTGCCTGCGTTTCCCAAGTAGAGCTGCTCGTCGCAAGTCACCAAATTTCCTCCATTTCCTGTAACAACGATTGTGTCTCCGTTGTCTTCAGTAGAGATCTGAGCGCCTTTCAATGATGACACAGCAGCAAGCATGTGTTTTGTGTCATCGGAGTGGAGCAAGTTTTTAATTCGAACTGTCCCAGTCCCAAGAGCAGCGAGAATCAATGCCCTATTTGATATGGACTTAGAGCCGGGTGGAATGACCGTCGTGTGAGCAGGTGTTGACAGTGCATTGAACGGATAGACCAAAGTCTCATCAGTCAAGACAAACCTCAAATCCTGTTTGGAGACTTCGTGAGCTTTAAGTTGGTAGCACTTTCCAATAGCTTCCAAGATAACGGTTCTGATTTTCGAGCCATCATTCTTCTTGTCTATAGCCATCTTGTCCAAAAGAACATCGATATTAAGGAAGTGACGCTTGTGGCCGATGGCTTGTCTAAAGATTGCATCATCAACAGAGACGGGCAATTTGTAGGCGGCGATACACTTAACCAATCTCGCAACGGCAGTAGGACTCAAAATGCCCCAGTACCGAGCCAACTCAGCTTCTTTCACCATACCCACGGCTACACACTCTCCGTGAAGAGCTTGGGGAGTAACGATTGCCTCAATGGCATGTCCAATGGTATGTCCAAAATTAAGTAGATTTCTTAAACTGGACTCTTTTTCGTCTGCTGAAACTACCTCAGCTTTAACCCTAATGGACTCCAGTACAGTTTTCACCAACGGTTCTTTAATAGACGAAAGGTCAATTTTTGAAGAAGTCACTGTAGCAATGAAAGATTTGGCGAAATCTTCAAGCCGGGAGAATTCCTTTTCGTTCCAGATTGCAGCTGTCTTAATCACTTCGGCCATCCCATTGATGAACTGACGGGTAGGCAAAGTTTCCAAAAACGAAACATCAACAAACACATACCTTGGCTGATGGAAAGCTCCGATAAAGTTCTTTCCGAGAGGTGTGTCCACAGCAGTTTTTCCTCCAATGGCAGAGTCCACCATCGATAGCAACGTCGTTGGAACTTGGATCACACGCACCCCTCGCATAAAAGTAGCGGCAACAAAGCCAATCATGTCACCAACCACACCACCTCCAACGGCAATGATCACGGTGTCTCTAGTGCAACCTTTCTGCAAGAGGAAATCCTCCACTTGGGCTTTGGTCTCACGTGACTTGTTATTTTCGCCAGGCGATACAGAATAAAACAAGAGTCTAGCCAGAGGGGACTCCAGCCTCATTTTATCTTCGAAGCTCTTGGCTAATTTTTGAAAGGGAGCTGTCAGCTCCATATTTGTATCTGTTATGATAGCATACGTTGAAGACTTCTCATGCTTGAGGATCTCACTGACAATGTGTTCTTGAATACCAAATCCCACGTGGATAGAATCCCTCCCGAGTATGGAAACTTTTTCCACGGATGCCATTGTTTAAGCTAAGCGGACGAAACAACTAAGGGCTGGTCTTCTGAGCTGAAGTAGATTACGTTGTTCTTTTTTTTTTTTTGGTTTCAATTGCGAGTTCCTGCGAACGACCGGCAGAACAGACATGCGCGAGCCCAAACTCCCGAATGACTCAAACCTTGCATGAAGATCAGCACATGCCGCGAGATTCATGTGCCGCTTGTCACGATCGAACTGGAGAGATTTTTGGTAAGTCAGGCAATGATTATATTTGTTCATGGAATTCAAAGATGCTAACCTACTACGTCAAGTACTCTGAATCTATTTTCCTGTTCGGTATGGTCATTATTTGCTAGCTTCATGAAATGTTTCGCAACCCTGCTCGTCTCGTATGTTGTCAAAAAGTATGTGCTAAAATTTGTTTGTGCTCAACGTGGAATGATCAATGACTTCAACGTACATGATCCTAGATCCACCAAGATGTGAGACTTCTAATTTGGGCAGCTCCTAATAAGATATGCTTGCGATTTTGCAACAGGTACACACCACAATGCATGATGTTTGGCATGTCTCATAAACTTTTCAAGACTGAACGAAACATGATAATGCTTGAGAAAGAACGTGTATCCACCCTTGAAAGCATTCATAGGCTATCGACCATCGAAGTATCAATTGCCCTCTACGCATTTGTTGCGAATGAAGTCTAGACATTCCTCAGCTGTTCCGTTGGGATTGTCCAACTGCCATCTCAATACTTCCGGAGAAATGTCTCGCATCCATGGACCAGGCTTTCTCTGTAGGACCTTGGATATGAGCTTTCCATCAATTATCGGCTTAACATCTTTCACAAACTGCAAATCGAGATCTTCAATTGTTTGCAATAACTGTTCATACTGTTCAACAATTTTATTCCCATCATGCAAATCAGAAATATCTTTTGGCGGCCGAATTTCGGTGTACAACACCCGAGCGTCAGTAGCTCGAATGAAGTCACGGAAGGCATTGGCGACGAGGTTAACGTTGAAGTATTCATTGAAGCGGCGCATGTAAATACCGATGCCGGACCTCTTTGCATCGTTCGGATTAGCGAAATATGCGGGTAAGAACTCATTGTTTGCCATTCCTTCGGCAATTTTGGTACCAACTTCGTATTCAATTTTTCCAAACCGAAGACCTTCCTTCAAGATCACCTCCACATAGTTCAGGCTAGAGAGCTTCTTTGAATGAAGCTTAACTTGAATATCACCATACGGATGCAAAATTATTGCGAGCCAGAAAAGCTTTTGCAAAATCTTTGAGGAAATAATCTCCTGGCCTAACGCATGAAGCCTAGGTGTTTCTTTGAGGCTTTCCATAAAAGCAGAATAATACTGGGTTGATTCATCCACGGTCTTATTCACGAGATCCTTTGCGAGCTCAATCTCGTTGAGCACACTTTGTTCGTTAGCTTCCTGGATTTGTGCAAAGTTTGCACCTGGGTCGAAGATACAGTCGCTTAGATTCACATGATTGATCAATCGAAGCCCGTATGAAACGTTCTCACTAACAAGGATCTTATGGAGCTCAACCCCCACACGTTCTCTGCTTATCTTGTGTATAAGAGTCTCTTTCATCTGAGCATTTTTCATGGCATTCAAAGTTTCCGCTTCAATCGTAAAGTTAAACCGGCACGCAAACCTCACTAGCCTCAAGACTCGAAGAGGGTCGTCAAGGAATGTCCTTAAAGGCTGTAAAGGAGTCCTCAAAATCCCCTTCTGTAGATCTTCAAGTCCCTTTCCGGTAAAGTCCTCGATCTTATCTTCTGTTATGTTATAGAATAAAGCATTGAGAGTAGCGTCTCTACGCATCGCATCTTCCTCAGCTGTACCATATTCGATTATAGGAACACGACTTTCAGACGTGTACAGTTCGTTTCGAAGATTGACAAAGTCAATGTCAAGGCCAAATATCTTAGTCGTACATGTTTCTAAGTGCTTTGATTTCTCCGGATTCTTTTTGATCGTATGAAGACTGCTATTGTTGTCGCCCAATGATCTGTTCGTATCATGTGCCCACTGCGTCAACTGTGTGGCGAACTCCTCCCCAGATAATGCATTTATCGCTATGTCAAGGTCGTTACTTTCGTCACCGAGTAATTTGTCACGAACCCATCCACCTGTAATTCGAAGCACGAGCTTCTTGCCTTGATTATTCAGATTCCCCGTCCCAGTCTCGAGCCTGTCATTATACTGCGCGCAGAAGTCAACAAGCACACTTTTGATTTTCTGCTCAGTGGCATTTAAGGTGATTTTGTCAAGCACTTTTCTTCGCATATTACTATTGAAGTCAGGGGGAAACGGTGAGACAAAGGAAGGGAGTCTGAGAAAAGGTAGGGAGGTAAATTGCCGTACCGGAAAAAACCGTCTCATGTGGTTTCCGACAGATGCCTGCCTTCAGTCGCCGCGACTTGTAGCGACGCATCACATACGCACACACGACACTGGTCCGACTACACTTCATCATAGTTGTATTCTCTTAGAATTCAATAACCATTTTATTTTTGTGGGTTAAGAATGTGTATCACGATTTTGTGTCCATCTATCAACATATTTTCATCTTCTTGTTTAGTTTTTTGCATAATCATCCTTTATGATGAAGTCTGGCTCATTCTCCACATTTCGCACAGGTGATTAAATTGTTTCGAAGCGGTAGATTTAGGCTTCATAGTACAATTTTCAAACCCCTCCCGGATAACATAATTTATCCATTTTAATTTCATTGACCTGGCTTTTTAAGTCCTCTCTTTTCTTTTCTTCATTTTCTCCTCTTTAGAAAAGCATCATATTATATTTTTTGACTGAAAAGCATTCGCACCTCGTTACTCAGTAACGAATAAACGACAGAGCTTTAAAAGAGTTCCCTCAATGGCTCATCGATTTTAATTGTTTTTTTTTTTTTTTTTTTTTTTTTTTTTTTTTTTTTTTTTTTTTTTTTTTTTTTTTTTTTTTTTTTTTTTTTTTTTTTTTTTTTT
>JAJMGV010000016.1:18361-68086 GCA_030582695.1 [Candida] golubevii | reverse complement strand
CCGTGTGCCAAATATCTCTAAGAAAATTATGATTTTGGGACCAGCCCAAAAGTAAAGGAAGCCAAAACATCTCACGCTCCTGGTCATATAAGTAAATACGCCGGATTTTCCGAATATGCCTGTGTGGCGTAATGGTTAGCGCATTTGACTTCTAATCAAAAGATTCCGGGTTCGAGTCCCGGCATGGGTTCTTCCCCGCGGCTTTAGCTCAGTTGGGAGAGCGTCAGACTGAAGATCTGAAGGTCCTGTGTTCGATCCACAGAAATCGCAAGAAATGTTTTTTGCCCTTGTAGTATCAACCGACCTTGCTATTTAGGTGTTTTTGTCCGTTGTTTTGTATTTTCTTCTGGTAATTTACTGTAAGCTAAGATCAACAAAGTTCGAATTTACGAGTTGATTTCATGCAGCCATTGCCCGCGCTCTTTTCTTCAACCAATACGCCTTTGCATCTTCATCGACAACGACACGGGGATGAAGAGTCTCGATAAGTTCAATATTGCACCCATGTAGAAGAAGGAGCTCAGAAATCACGAAGTATCCTCGTTCTTTGCCTTTCTCCTCAATCTGAACTCGCTTTCGTAAAGAATACTCAAAGAGCGACACTGTGAGAAGCTCATGAGACTGTGTGTTCGACATTTGAAGCGAAATATTTGGATCCGCCCCGCAGTTAAGCCATTTAATAACTTCATCAACCTCAATTGTCCGAATTGCTTTCACGAGCTGAGAATTTACTGCCACATTGGAAGCCATGAAAGCCCTGGCCTCGTATTTTTGCTTGATAAATTGTAGTCTTTGCGTATCAGATGCATGTGGCGCCAATTTCTCGATGACTCTGGCTTCTAAGTAATTGTTCACGGCAGCGTTGTTTGTGTGTCTCAACAACACGCGGTTTTCATCCAGAAAGTTGTCGAGTTTAAGAGACTTCACTTTTGATACATGCGAACCCATGTTTCTGTGACAAGAGGAACATCTCACGCAAATGACAACTAAAAATGTCATTGATATCCACTCGGTAGAATCTGAAGATTTGCAGTCAGCGCATCTGCCATTTTCACTACCCTCTATTGATCGAACGCTTTGTAAGTAATTATCATCAACAGGTTGGAAGGATTCTGATAATACTGACACTGGAGAGTTGTGACCATCCTCGGAATTGAATACTTGCGTTTGGGGCTTAAGGGCAGTAATAAGCTTTGGCCTTTGCGGTTTGTGAAGAAGGCGTTCAGTCAACTGACCCGCATTATATAGAGCTTTTATCCATTGACTTCTCTCATCGTCGTTGATTGCCTGAAAGACGTGCTTTTGTCCCAAAGATGTAATAATTTCGAGGCAGAACTGGCGTTTTTCCTTTGTGATAGGTTTGACACTAGCTAAAGCAATATCAATAGGTCTATTGATAGGTTGTGTCCCATTTCTCCAGTCAGAGTACTCTATCAACTGGCCCTTCTCGAGAACCACCCACTCTTTATGCCAACCTGGTTTTCCTTGTCCTCCCAAAGCATATAGTATCCCGGAAAAATTGGCATTTTGATCATTGTCAGATATTTTCCATTGAGAGGGTACATTGGAATCGGTGGAAGGAGATATATTCACGGGTGAGCTCGGGAAGATCATGTCCAAGATCATATTCGAAGTATCAATTCGAAGCTTGTCGATTTCTTGGGATTGATCGCTAACATGAGCAGAGAGAGAGTTAAGCGAGTTTGCTTTAATGAGCGTTGTCAACTCTTCGTTGGTACGGCAGGCTTCAATCATTTGGCGAAACTGTAACTTCTCGCTATTGAAGCGTGATAATCCGTTCAAATAGAGACTGGCATTTTCGGACAAAAGATTCTGGCTCCTCTTGCTATCTTTGAAAAGCTTGAAGTCTAGTACTCCGTCATCTTTAGGAAGGTTTGAAAATTTGAAAAAACTTTCTAGGAGCTGGTTAAAATATTGGTTGTTTGAGGAGGCATTGAGAGCATTCAAATAATCGAACTTGGAGAGCTCAAATGCCTTCCGTTTCAATAGAAGCTTCAGTTCAGGCCGATCCTTTTCATTCGAAAGATACTTGTGAAGCCAGTCGTAATATTCCTTTGACAGTTTCTCGAAGCTTTTCCGGCTTGATGCTGGTTCATAGTTTCCGTCCGTGCTGGTTGACGATAGGCAAGATGAGATCAACTTAGGCATCGATTGTAAGGAGAACACCTCTCGTATTATGAATATCAAGTTGCTCTCAAAGGGTTCGAAGATCTTTCTCAAAGCATTCGAAAATGTTCGGTGTATGTCTAATCTCTTCAAGAGGGGACTGAACTGATAGTTTATAATGCTCTCCAATGTCTCTAGTAAGCGAGTGCGAGTATTTATTAGCCTTTTCAAAGAAGACTCCAAACCACGCACGTCATCCTGCAAATTAAGCATAGCTTTCTTCAATTTCGGGCAGTCTTGCTCGTACGCTGCAAGCGTAGTACGGAATTCGGGCCCATCGTGGATATTGAATGTAAAAGCTCTTCTCAAATCCATAAAGTCAAGTTTTGTAGCTGAAGGTATTTTAGGGCTCTGTAGTGGAATCTCCGCCTTTGCGATGGTCTCTTCATGAGCATTGAGCCCTTCACCCTCTATCCAGACCTGAAAAGAAAACACAAGTTGCGACTTGCTTTCATTGTGGCACCACACAGAAATATTAAGTGGCGCATCGTATGCCTTTTTCTTGTGAAAGACATCATTTACTATCACTGTCTGTGCTCTGCCGTCAGGAGCTAGCTCCGCTAGCGGTATTTTCGATGCATCACCCAGCTTTGATATAAGCGAACTCTCCATTTGGTCTTGTCGTGAAGTTTCGTTAGCGCATATTCCGTAAGATTTGTGTATTACCAAAGAGGCCAGACTCTCGATTTCGCACGCCATTTGAGAGACTTCCACTTCTAATTTCATCTTATTGTGCGAAGAAGGAATTATAAGTAGTAGAGGTGACCGTCCATTAGAGTTGGAAACATATTTAAGCCGCTTATATTTAGCGTCGACGCCCACATGGGCTATGTTTGTACAAATATCGCCCCTTAGACTGATCTGGAACCTGGATGAGTTTGTATCATCAGTAAACGACAAGTTAAGGAGACGGGCGATTTTTGAGTCTCCCTTCTCGTATTCAAAAGCCAATGGGAATATGGGCGAGTCCATATTTTGTAAATACAGCGATTCAGTAAAGTAAGAGAAGTCCGCTCAATCGTTTGCATGATTCCAGAAGCATTACGTAATTCTGTCTAAGATGCAGTACTCACCGGAACAAAGCCTCTGGCCACATAACAACTTGAGATAACGATTCAGAGGTTAAAGTAGAAAATTATGGGTATTCAAATAAATACAGTAGAGCAGTCTAAATGCTTTTGCCCTTTCAGTTTCCTCATGGTCTAATTGTTAAGAGGTATACGATCCTCATCATTCTGGTCGTCTATAACGCACAATCTCAAAATCTGCCCGAGTAGTTAGTAAGGGATTGCTTCAGGCGTGATGGCTTGGGCTAATACTTTGAAACTTCAAGTTTCTCTATGAGCTTCTTTTATTGAAATTCATGTTTGTCCTTTGTTAGCTCGATCCCTAGCAAATTCGTGGGCTGTACGACTTCTTTTTTTTTTTTCTGTAGTGAATTGGCCTTTTCAACACACACAAAGTCCCATGCCCTGAAAACAGGCAAGCAATGGGGGTTTCGATGAGCATGAGCAAAAAGAGAAAAAAAAAAAATTAAGGACACCAACGAATTAATTTTTTTAGATGGTGTCTCTCCTTCAAAAAGAAACTTACCATTTTGCCCATTGTCGGAATCGAACCGACGATCGCCTCATTACGAGTGAGGCGCCTTACCACTTGGCCAAACGGGCGTTGTGACAAGAAAACATTTTCGGTTCATTAGGTTTTTTAGATATTTTGTGCCATACAGCAAATAACTATATGCACTCCTTGAACTTGCCTAATCGGCATGCCACTATGCAACCCTCCACGCATCAGTGCCACTCAAAATGGAAAATATCCTCTTTACAACAGAAACATTGCCGGCCTTGCAAATATTTCTGGCTATCTGCTATTTCCCTTATCCAATCAAATTATACTAAACAGGCCAACCTTTAAAACAATAAATATGGACGATGAAATTGTGAGGGATATGTGCCCGATCTGTAAGACGGATCGGTATTTGTCACCGAACATGGTATTCCTAATCAATCCGGAGTGCTACCACAAGATCTGTGAATCGTGTGTTGACCGGATCTTTAGTCTTGGTCCTTCTCAGTGCCCTTACCCAAAATGTCATAAGATCCTTAGAAAGAATCGATTTAAAAAGCAGGTATTCGATGACATTCTCATTGAAAGAGAGATCGATATTCGAAAGCGTATACAAAGCATATACAACAAGACTGAAGAAGATTTCGATTCCCTCAAGGACTATAACGAATATCTAGAGCATGTGGAGGAAATAACTTTCAAGCTATGTGAGGGAATTGATACAGCGGATACAGAAAAAGAAGTTAGTCAGTATGAGGCTGATCACAAGATTGAAATATTGGAGATTGCCATGCGAGAGTCACAGAAAGATTCAGATGTGAGTAAATTCCAGGAAGCTACGGAGAGGTTGCGACAAGAAAAGCTCAACATCCAAAAGCAGATGGAAGCGGAAGATGCAGAGTTCCAGAAACAGCAAAAGATTGAATTAATGGAACGACTTCAGTCCTCAGATGCGAATGCCGAAGATATAATGAAACAGCAAAAATTAGCTCAGCTCAAAAGATCGTCACTCCGGAAAAGACAACTACAGCAAATATCGAGTCAATTGGACCAGAAGTTCTTATCAAACACTTCTGCAGGACATGCTGGGGAACATCCCGATGGCGCTAACAAACAAATGCCGTTTACGCCTTTTTGTGGCGACAGAGACCTACAGAAGCGGTATAACCTCTTGGGGAAACCAGCCAGGGATACGGTTGATATTACGGACACTTATTATGACCCATATGTGAACAAATTAGCTCTGAACAGAGAGTTTTTAGCCAGTGGATGGCGCCTCAAAACAGTATTTGAAAGGGCATTAGATGAGGCGTTTATGGGTCTCAATTGCTTCATAGAGACAGAAAAAGGACCCCGAGAAGCTGCGGTCTCGCAGTAGACCCCGCACCATGATGGAACATCGTATCAAATCTATGCCAATACAAAGAAGCAATATTTTATAGAGACAACAAATCAAATGTAGCGTTGTTGCTGGCATTATTAGTTTCAGGAGGCGAACACTCAGATGGCTTGTGCTCCACTGGTAAAACACCACTGAAATGAGCGCTTGAATTGTTTGGTATATGTGACTTTGAAGATGCTACTTCGCATTCAGTATGCAGCTTTTGCAAACCGATCATATTTTTGTAAGGCGTCCTGTCTGTTGAAGACTGGTACTCATCGAACTCTTCAGAGGATTTCGATCGGGACGAGTTTGATGAGTTGGCAGAATGTACTTGTGGCTTTGGAGCAGAAGATGGCTGATCCTGACTTTTGGATGATGATGAAACTTCTAGTGAAGAGTTCCCCGTACGGTTTGCTGGAGAAGCAATCATGCGTGGGCTTGTGGATCCACCATCCCGCAGGTTATTGATAATAGAGTGCGTCGTGTTAGTTGACAGTTGAACCAGAACATCAGCATCAAGTATCCCCAAGGTGAAACTATTTGATATCGGTTTTGGTCCAAAGAGCGAACCAAAAAATCCAGAGTTTTTTTTAGTGTTCTGAAGCGCAATGGCAGCCTTGATAATATCTTCGTACTTCTTTTCTTTGAGTTGAATGCGTCGAAGATGCATTTCGTGATCCTTCTTTCTCCTTTCATCGATCTTCTGATGCGCTTGCTGCAGGTGATGTGCCTTTATTATGTCTATACGATCCTTGATGAACCGATTGCTCTCGCTTTCCACTACTGAACTTAGCCGAAGACCCAAATTTGACCTTGAAGATTTTGTTTCATTTGCCTGTTTAACATCAGAAGGCATTTCGGGTTTGGTTTGTTCACTTTCAAGCTTAACGTTTTGTCGTTTTAGTTCCAACTTGCGCGCAGCAATATAATTGTCACCGGATGACCAAGTAAATAGCGAGCTGGCAGCCGTATTTCCTAAAGAGCGTGTGAATTGTGGACCCTTACTTATATCTAAGTCTTTTGTATCGCCACCAGTGTAGTAGTCTTGGTCAGTTATGTCCCAGGATAAGACCTTCTGTCGCAGTAGCGCATTGAGTTTTGATCGGTTGAATTGTACAATGGACGTAGGACACGACTCCTCTTCATTCGGACGATCCTCGAAAAATTGTCGTGTCAAGCTTTGAAGAGCAACGTAGTATTTTTTGGCATTGCTACTTTGATGTAGGAGCTCTTCGGGATATATAGTGTAACCAGGCTCCAGGATCTTGTCACTGTTGGTCGAATTATGCGAGTCGTCATGCCGCAATTGATTAGCATCCTGCGTTTTTGCAAAAAGCGCTTCGAGTACAGCTTCCACTTTATCCTTGTGAGTCATAACATTAGCCACTTGCTCTTTCAAGAACTTTATATGTGTTGCCTTCACTTCGTATCACTTGGAGAAGAATGACGTTTACTGCAAATGCACAAGAAAAACGCCCGAAAACCGATATGCTACAGCATGCGCACGCTCTACGCATTTAAATTAGGCTGGAGACGCGAAATAGCCCCAACGAGATACGCATGGGCACTGAGAGACGGCACATGCCTCCATTCATGCTTCTTCAATTTATCGGCTCAAGACTCAAATCTTTTTTATTTGGTTGTTGCATTTTTTGAAGGCTCCTGAATGGCAATGTTCTCGGATGCGTACTTCAGAAATATCTAACATAAGACCCGATCCCGTCCCACCGTGGTTTGGGGCCGCGCTTGGATGCGTATCGTCATCTCGGCACCGGTCTGTGCATTCGAAATCTGCATTGCGATTAAACTCAAGTTTAAGACCGCATTGAAATTCATTCACTACCATGCCTTTCACCTTGGTATCGCTCCCACTGTACCCATCGAATCCTGTGTTTATTGCTTACTACAATGATGTAGCTAAGTCGACATTGGCCACGGTCAAAAGGGAGCTCATTAGCAGGAATGAGGCATATGATTACTGCTTTTTAAGTACAACACATGTCGTATCCTTGGAGCAGCTTCGATGTGCGCTACATAAGGCTGTACAAAACATGAACCTGCTGTCGATGAAGGCAAATTCAATTAATACTGAAATCATCTTTAGTCTCTCGCCCGTCAATAACATGAACGATGCATTGAAGCGGTTCGGTGTTGACGAAACACGCCCTGATGTGATCGTTGTCAAGGTATGTGACGATGAGTTAGATTTCGAAGCCCTTGAAAAAACAGTCTCCGACCTCTTAGGTGCCCAATCCAGCACACTAACAGATGAGATGTTGGCAGATTTATTTGACGAAAAGAAATTTAAAAAATTATTCAAGCTTCTGGACTCGAAAGATACATCTCAGCAAGCATTGACCCGAGGGGCTATCGCAGCAAGTCTTGTTCGAGGATTGTAATGAGTGCCGAAGCTTTCAAACTTTGAATTATGAGCAGTATGTAGTAATAGATGCAATTTTAGGGATGAAGCATCGGTTGTAGCACCAGCGCTTACCTACCTGTGAATGCGAACCGCAGAAGACCAAGTCTTGCGCTTGGTTGTGAAGGCAGTCTTCGTTGAGGCGACGAGCCATATTCGGGTTCGCTTTCGCTAATGAATGATTGTTGCAGCGATTTAACCAAGGTGGCCTCTTCACGTATAATTTCCTGTTGTTGTGAAATGGGTGTTTCCTCCGGTGTTTGAGGGCACAGCGAGCTTTCAAGGCTTTCACTGCATTTTTCTTCAGCGCTTGGTACCTCCTCCAATGCTATTTTTACCGCATCTGTCTTTCTAATGATGGTTGCTTTGGTGGCAATTTTTATGTCGTTACCTTGAGATCCACAAGAAAAGTTTGCTCTCCATTGAAGACCGATTTTTGTTGGCTTCAAGGGAGATTCATCAACGTCGTTTTCGTATCCCTCGTCCACGTCACTCTCGGTCTTTGTTGCTACTGAGGCCTGCAGTTGCAACGATACGCTGTTGACCATTAGGTTAGGTGTAGTGGAGTTCACTACATCCATATCGTCTTCATCAGTCAATATATCTGATTCGTTTGCATCAGGTTGCATTTTCACGGGAGACGAGGACTCCTCAGGGACTTCGGAATCGCCGGTTACAAACCCAAGATCCGCTTCGCTAGGCTTCGCATAAGAAAGCAAAATGGATGCAGGTGGAATTGTTGTGGGGCTTGAGCCGAAGAACTTGCTTGTTGTGGCGCACTTCGTGCTTGGTTCAGTGCCTCTTGAGTTTTGGAATCTCCTGAGTTTCTTGCTGCTGGGGGAAAGCTGTGCAGTTTTGTCGTTTGGACGTTTTAGCGTGTTTTGTGGCTTTAAGAACGAGCCGGCAGTTTCCACTGGTTTTTCGACTCTAAAGTAACTCTCAATAGATCTCGCTCGAGTAAATGACTGACTGATTTGAACAGATTGAGTTGTCTTTTTATCATTGATTAGTTTTGGGTTTTGCGGGATAGTTACCGATTGGCTGCGTAGAGCGGTGAGATTCTGTTCCCGAGAAATAAGCGGCTTATGTGAAAAGGGGTTGATTTTCCCTGAGCAGATTCCGATGTGTACCGCAGGATCTAAGCGACGCCCACAGCAAAGCTCGAGCACCAGCATGTCGACATCCGTGTCTTCTGCAATCTCACAAAGCGTGGTCAAACAGTTTGCAGCTGGGTCGAACACCTTTTGGTACTGAAATGCGAGATTTGCTTTCACTGCCTCTTCAAGAAAGTCCGGGGGAATAGTCTTATTTTCAGATTGGAAAAAGGCAACGATCCTGTCCAAATCTTGGATTTTCAGTACGATGTTGAAAGCCGTTTTAAGTCCCACTCCGGGAATCCCCTTTGTGTAGTCACATCCAGAAAGGATTGCTACTAGTCGCCATTGAGCATGCGTATAAGTATCGAGCTTCATTCTGGGAATCTTGTGTAAGTTGTCTCTGCATAGTTCAATACATTCCCCGTAGTCATTGAGCTTTGTGATAAGCCTTCTACAACCAAATACCAATAAATCTGAATCTTCGGATAAAATCCCGTCCACGATACCTATTTTCTCGAGATACACCATTTGTGGATCTGCCTCATATGGTGCCACAACATACTTCACGTGTTTTCGATCGAGTTCTACCATGACTGATTTCGCCATTTCTGGCGTGACCTCTGCCGCCTTCATAAACTCCTTCCATGCTGATTTTCGATCACCTTTTTGCAAAAGCTTGTGCGCAGATTCCCTGGCTTTTTCTCGCTTGGCCCGGCGTTCCATGTGGGTTCCCTCTTTTGTTGGAAGTGGCAGCCCGTCAAAAACCATAAGTGGCTCAACACCGAAATGGCGTACCATGTCAACTTTTTTCATGACAGAAGTGATATATCCACGTGTGGGTTCATCTGTACAAAGATCTTGGGCACACAGGATGAGGCCTCTATGTAGCCATCCATACGTGTCCACAGCCAAGGTTTTTCCCTTGTATTTACTAAGTGTGGTTTTTTCCTGGATGTCCTTTAGCTGCTGAAGCAAGCCCGTGACACCCATGGCTGATGCAACAAAATAGCTCTTTTGAGAGAAGAAGAAAAAGAAATGCCAATGCAAGGAAGGAACGAACGATGAAAAAAGTGTGGTGCCTTTAGTCTAGTACTTGTTCTTGATCTTGTTTATATTTTTTCCTGTCCCGGTATGCATCACTGAATTTGGCGTGTACCGCGTACGCGTACCTCCATTTTTTACTCTGGCACCAAGACTGCGCGAAGATTTTGCAGCAAGTTGCAACAACCATGAGAGGTGTTTTGAGAAGACCAAAATGTAGAATGTGTGGCTTAACTATGATAAAATTTTCCTGCTTGTTCCCTTATTTGCTTGTAGTGGAGAGTGTTCATCAAGCTTTCCCATCCAATAGAAAATATCATCATTTCAAGTCTGGACAATCGAGGATGTGCAGTATTTCGTGAAGGTCTCTCTAAAGGAAGTTAAAACTGGATATCTACAATACATGACTCTGGTTCGACGCATGCGGTATTACTTTATCTATACAAGATCTTTTTTAGCAGTAGTATGTATAACATTCTAAATACTCTATAAAGGGAGATGCTCTCATGCGTATTCAAACTGTGAAACATTACCTGGCTTTGCAGGAAATATGTGGAAATTTGCCTTCGTCATATCCTTGTCTTTGTCTTTGTCTTTGTCCTTCTCTCTCTCTTTTTCTCTCTCCTTCTTTTTTTTACCGACGACATCTTTGGATGGATCATAACGAAGCATTGGTTGATACTTGAGCTGTGTCCCCAGTTCCTTAGTCTTTCTCTCGGGTGCCAGGCTTTGACTTCGCGGGAAGAAGCTAGTCTGAGAGGCCGGTGCAGAGTTTATTTCTGGAGGGTACATATAATTGGTTGTGACTGGCCAAGGGGCACAAACAATGCTCGGAGTGTGTGAGGTAAGTCCCTGTTTAGGGTAAGGCGAAGACTCATTTTGCACACCGCTCAATGTTGGTTGTCCGTGGGGAATCTGTTGAAATTGTTGAGTATGGTTATTCTGAAAATCACTCCGATTTTGCCCAGCCGGGTTTGTAGAGCCTTGTTGCAAATGCGATGGTCCCAAAGAGAACACATGATCCGGAGTTTGACCAGTATGCGGCATTCCCGTTGGATATTCACAAAAGCAAGGCCCACTTTTCATAACTGTCCCCTGGTTCTGGTTAAACGGCCCCATCTGACCAGCAGAATGGTGTCGGATACCAAAATTAAACGAGTGGTTGGCGGTGGGCGACACCGTAGAGATTGGCCTTTTCTCAAAGTTGAAGTTGGTTGTCGACTTCGAAAAAGTTACGAGAGGCCTATTTCCGGGGGCACCTGACATTTTGCTAAAGTCGAAGTTAGCATTGTTTCCGTACAATAGCTCAGAATTGAAAGCTGGCGCTAGGCTAGTGCACAGATCAACAGCTGTTAACGTAGTCCGGGGATTCACGTTAATTCCAAAAGGTGAGGATTTGAATGGAGACAGTCTAGTCGGAGAGGATGCGAGTATTGTTTCAAGCTCATCCGTTTCTTGGCCTCTCTCCAAGCTAAAGATTTTCACTTTGGTTTTGCTGGCGCCGTTGATAGCTGGTGAAAAGTCATAAACAAAATAGCCAAGAAGCTTTCGTTCGCTTTCACTATCGTCATATATGGTTTGCAGTATGACGAGGCTTTTCATTTGGTCGAATTCTCCCGTTCCATTCACCATGTAAGTTAAGAAACCTGCCCAGAATTGATTTAAGAATGGAAGTTCAAGTCTGAAGCCCTTGTTTTCGTGAGCATATGCATTGACACTTTCTTCATTTTGGAAAAGTAACTGATTGGAATTCCTGTAAACTGCGAACAGAGACTTGAGCGGAATGAATGGTTTATTGAAGGTCTTCTCCAGTAGGATCACATTGAGAAAAGATGAAAACTTGCCGTTTTCAGAATTAAGTTGCCGTGGGTTTGTCATTGGTAATACCGGCGAGGACGAGTCGGTAAAGTTCAATTCTAGATTGAGATCACAAGACACTTGATAGACATCAACGCTATGTTTCTGCAAGAATGGCAGAATCTCGTCAAAGTCAGCCAAGAAACGGGAGTTTTCCTGAGGCAAATGTTTTTTCACCTCCTCAACCAGAAGTGTACGAAACTCATCCGCATGATCGTACGTAAAAGAGGCAAATATATGGTCTTTCTGATGCGAGTCTTTATAGCGGAAACGCATCTGTAGCTCCTCAAAACATGTGATGGTTCGGCTGTGCTGATCCGGCACGTTCTTTGGGGTCGTTTGCGTGCACAAAGGGTATCCGTTTCTCGTTGGAGTACTCTCTGCTGGAGGTGCAGTCTTTGGGGCTGGTCTCGACAATTTCAAAACTCTACTCGAAATCTGTTTCAGGGACCTGTGAATTCCAGTCTTCTTTTCTAGCATTCGTGATAGAATCTTATTCTGTGAGGTACCTCTAAAGACTGCTTCATTCGAACCCAAGGAGTCCTTGAAAGTGTTGTACTTTTGGAAGCACCGCATCAACTCATCATCTAAGCTTCTATTCCAAACTTTTTTCAGGTTTTCTTTGTCTTCTAGGGGCGAAGGTTTGGGTAACCGTGGAGGCGATGAAAGCTGACTTGCCCGTAGGGCTACTTTCGAGCACGGAGTGTCTTGGGGATCCGATGCCTTCCTTTTCTTGTTATCCTCTGAATCCTCTTTGCGGCTATTTTCTGTTGCTGTTGGGTTGTGAGGATTCGAAAGGTTGCTTTTTATAGGGCTTTGTTCCAAGAACATCTCCGAAGGTGAAAAGAATACATCCTTGTCATCTGCTATTTCACTTATTGCTGTGAGATTCATAGATACACCTTGCGAATCGCTCGCAAATGACCATAAGTCAGTGGAGTCAGCTGTTCCAATCAGTTCCACGGAAGTTTCGTTGTGGTACACTTGAGAAGAAGTCTCATCATTGAACGGGCTAATGATAGCTTCACTTGAACCCCCTGTCAGTGTAGTTCCACCTGATATTTTAGTGCGTTTCTTCAGGGGTAGTAGCATGCTCAAATCGTCGTTTTCTTTCGTTTCAATAACGTCATCAGAACCTCTGCAGAATTTGTTGAAAAGACGGTGTGGAGATAGTGAGCTTAATAAGCTCATGTTTCTAGGAGAAACGAAGCGGAAAGTTGAAGGCAGAGCAGTCAAAGTACCAAAACTGAAAGAGGGCGTTAAACTTGAAGACTTTTTCGAATTGTTCTTTGGTGTTTGTGGATGCATTGTGGCGTTAGAAGTCTAGGCTTTGTGTTGATCTTTTTCTTTTTTTTTTTTTTGAGCTTCTTGAATATATGATGTAGTTGTTGCGGTCAAGTTCTTTAGTGAAAGTGAAGAACGCGGTTTCCGTATAATCACCCAAAGATTGGTCTGCTAGTCCCTTGAAGGCTGGTAATTGCAAACTTGCAGCAGGGCTTGTCTCGAAGTAGTAGCGAACGACCGAATCAGAGAACACCTTATCTTCTTTTCAGGAGGAGACAGAATAAGTGAAAACCCAAAAAAAGTATACACGTATTTGTATGAGAGAAAAGAAAATAAATCTGTTGGATGTGTGGAAGAAAACAAAATGCAGTGCATGCGTAATAACAGAGATGTGTTAAGACGGTATATAGAGCGAAACGCGGTCACAAACTTGTAGGGGTGCGCGGGCGCGATCTGGTCATGCTGGGTGAAGGAGTCGGCAGGATAGGACAGGAGGCTAATTCATTAGGCTTTTATACGGAAAGTGAACGTATTCACAAATAAAGATTATTTGAATTTAATTCAAGAAAACCTTCGACCCATTTATTTGTGATTTGCTTTCAAGCCCATCAAAAGAGAAAGCAACTCTCTCTTGCTCAAACTTTTTCGTACCATGTGTTCGTCGCGTTGCCCGAATTATGAGTTTACGTATGAGGCCACCCTCTCATGCGCGACGCGACATGCGCAAAACCCTGTCTGATCGGCGGTTTCAGTTACGGGCAATGTGAATTGTGGAACAGATCAAATCTTTACCACAGATATCACGGGGGGAGAAAACTACTGTATTGTCAAAGTATTCTATGCACCAGTGAGAATGCTCAAACTACTGGGTCTTCTGCTTTGGCATTCTTGTCATTCCAAAGATTGACCCTCTTGAAGTGGTTTCTCCGAACCTAACGATTTGCTGGTCAACTTCTCTTTACCAGTTCATCGATGTCGTGTCCCACCACCCACGTCTTAAGAAGTTTCATCGATAAGGACACGAAGCTCCTCAACGAAAGCGTGACAAAGACCGATATTATTCTGTTCAGCACTGGCAAATTGCTCCCTCAAATTCTCGACACATGCTCTCGCAATCTTAGTTTTCGCACGAGCCATTACCTTCAAGAGAGCTTCGTTCACAAACTCTCCATAAACAGACAGCAGCTGCTGTCTGGGCAGCTGCAGCAGCTGTTGTCGTGGTGCCTGAGAGGCAACTTCACGGGAAGTTACGCCCGAAAGCGTAGTTGTAAAGTTCCAATGGATTGAGGAACCACTTTCTGTTTTCGCTGGGGGCGTGTGCTTTGTCTTTTTTTTCTTCTGATGTGTCTCCTTTGCTTGCTTCTTTGCTAGCAAGTCTTTGATATCCACATCATTGGGGCATGTGCTGATGAAGCGGTGGTGGAGAAGCAGCGAGGCGCTGGGTCTTTGCTTGGCAGATTTGATCAAACAATATCGCACAAAGTCTTTCATATCTTCTGTAAAATGGTTGCCCTCGAGCTCGGGCGGCTTGTTGCTGGGGATCTTGAAAAGTGCCTCCATCGGCTCAACGGATGAGAGTGGTGGATGGCCCGTGACAAACTCAATGGCGGTGATCCCTGTTGACCAGATATCAGCCTTCGTATCATACCCTTTCGCAGAATGGGAAATCACTTCAGGTGCCATCCAATATGGCGTGCCAACCAATGTGTTTCTTTTCGTGCGAGTCAAAGACATCTCTCCACTCACACCGAAATCAGCCAACTTCACTTTCCCTTCTTCAGTCAAAAGAATGTTCGCCAGTTTGATGTCCCTGTGTACCTTTTTCTGTCCATGAAGATACTCGAGGCCGCGAAGTACGTCCCGCAAAATGAAACAAGCAGTCGGCTCTCTGAGTTTCCCGAAACATTTGAGTAAGTCCGAGCAAGAACCACCTCCACAGTACTCCAATACAATCCACATTCTAGTTTCTTGAAGAAAGGTCTCGTAATATCTTGTCAAGTACTGCGATCTTACTCTTGACAAGAAATGGATTTCTTTAATGAGGTCCCTCACGTCGCTCGCCTCTTCTAAATCAATAATCTTGAGTGCAAATGTTTGCCCAGTCTTGAGGCATTTACCCTTGTAGACTTCCCCAAACGAGCCTTTTCCCAACAAGCCCTCTATATGATAGTCTTCTTGGGGCATGGCTTGCTTAAAAAGTACGTGTCTTTGTCTTATCACAGATGGCTGCAAGAGCGAGATACTTTTTGCAACTTGCATCCACAAACCAGGTACAGGTGCGTATGGGGGCATGCACGCGAGCCTCATGCGATTGTTCTCTACTAAATGGAGAGGGCCTTATTTCCGCGCAGAGCTCCGCTTCATCATCACCTACAATTGATAAAGAATCTGGGAGTTTCGTATTTGAGGTATTACTTCATGATAAGATGGACTTGATTGGTGATATTGTGGAGCGTGACTCGGAGGCCCCTTCTGAACCAGTGATCGAAGAGTACGCTGCCAAAAGTGGGTTTCCTAAATTGAAAACATTTGAGAATATTAAGCCGCGGAGTTCCCGGTTCAAATCAGAGAAACCAAATGCTGACTCAGTCAAACCTTCAGCCAACACAAAAGCAAAAGCGGCAACTACTACTAAAAGTGATGATTTAACGGAGGCTCAGAGAATCCACAAGGAAAATCTCGAAAAGATATCAAGCTTGACTGAAGATGAACTCACAAAAGAGCGCGAAGAGCTTCTCCAGGGCCTTGACCCGAGACTAGTCCAAACTTTGCTTAAAAGAGCTGAGACGAGAGCCACTGATCATCACCATGATCATGCGGAGGGCCATGACGGCTGGATCGGAGGTGGAAAAAACGGCTTAGAGCTTCCTGCCTTGGATGATCAAGATGTCAACAAGGCTCTCGGTATCAAATCTGTGTCATTTAATGACGACATACATGAGGTGGAATTAAGTGACCAAGATGCTGATGATACCAGGAGGCATCCTCTAGATCATTTCAATGAAGAAGATCTGAATGACCCTGAAAGTGAGACCGAAACGTCCCTCACGGTTGAAGATGATGAAATTGCCCCTGAAGGATATCAGATTATCTCTGAGAAAGAAGAACAAGTGGATGTACATTTTCCAAAGCCCAAAATTGCGAGAGAAGATCCAGAATTGGACCTTAACGACCCGAATTTTTTTGAGAGTCTCCACGAAAAGTACTACCCGGATTTACCAAAGGAAACCAGTAAACTAGCGTGGATGACTACCCCCATGCCACAGCACAAAATCACTTCTTATGACGCCATAAGTGACATGAGATTTGATTTCAAAGGAAATTTGGTAGAGCTTGACGAGAAGGCTCAGGAGTTGCCAACCCATTTAGGTCTTCATCATCACTCCGATAACCCACAGCTTGCCGGCTATACTTTGGCGGAGTTGGTGCATCTTTCTCGGTCCGTTGTTCCCACGCAACGTTGCTTGGGTATTCAGATGCTCGGTAGAATTCTACACAAACTAGGTTTGCACAAGTACAACATTTTGCCGATAGTTGATGAAGATGAGAAAAACTCAAGCGATGCTTTCGGGCAGGCCTCAAAACAGGTCATGGAACAGTTTGAAAGCATGATGTGGGATTTGGTGGAGAGCTTGCGAGTTATTGACTCGCTCACGGAGGCCAGCGATGAGACAAGAACAAAAAATCTCTCTGTAAGAAGCTACGCGATCGAGGCTCTATGGCTTTGGAAGCAAGGTGGAGGTCGGTCAACTACAAGCGAGAGGTCGGAAGAAGATATTTTGGCTGAAAATCTTCAAAACATGTGAAAATGAGGGACTCTCCACAGAAGCGTCCAAATGTGAATACCGTGATTCCCAGCAAATGAGGTGGAATGCCGGAACAATTAAGTACACGAGCTCCCAAATGCTTGAGATGAAATCGAAACCCAGAAAGTCGTGCCATATCCTCAGGTTATTGCAGTATACGTTTCGAGGTCAGCAAACCTTCAGAACGAAGGCCAGCGCATTAACCACGAGACATCGTGAGCAGCAACCCTTAAAGAGTCAACGACAAGCGACATTTGGGAAGAAGTACAAGTAGAGACAGACTCCGTGAACTCCCGTCTTAAAACAAGATGGGCATCACGGAGGTCTGTTCGTCCCGCATTCAATTATACGCATCTTTAAAAAACAAATCAGGTAGTAAAATCATTCTTCGCACATAGACACATTGCGTCGGCGTTCCTTTTAAATAAAAAGGTGAGTTTCCTCAGGCCAGGCAACTTAAGTTGGGCGGTTATTGGCTACATGTAAATTTGAAGTAGAATGGGAATTATCAATGTATTGGTGGGAAAAGGAAGGTGTATTTTCAATGAGATGAGGCAGATTTTATAGTTTACGTTTCGAGCAGGTACAGGACTGTGAAATCACGTGCGCGAGTATCCGTTCATGGGATATAGAGCTTGACATGCTTTATTTTGGGAACTAAAAAGAGCGTTGGAACGCAAAATATGATGAAGCGGGACTCCTTTTGGAATAAGTGATACAAAAATGATCCAAAATAAAAAGCAATGCTACATCGCCTACCTGTCGATATTTCCCCACATGGTTGCAAGAAATACCCCTAAACGATGTCGAGCAGAAAAGTTATGGATGAGCTATCAAATTAAAGAATCATCAATTGAAAGAGCTCAGTTCATTTGCTATGAAAACTATCCAACTCAAATGTGGTACCAGACCACAACTTGAGCCATTCGGGGCAATTTAATGTATCAAACCGATCCATAACCCTGAGACTGGGAGTGATCCTCAAGGCGGACTGAAGTTTCGGGTTCAGGGTACAGCGAGATGATGTATAACGCATGAATCAACCCGGGAAGGTACAAGAAGATAAATAGGCATACGTTTATCAACAAGTCCAATGAGAACCCCCGTTTAACCGCGACGGGAATCGGGGGCATGAGAACGGCAATGAACACCAAAAACCAGTCGCGAGCGTGCATTGTGTATGAGATATCTTCAAAGCCTTACTATGGTATCAGGGAAAACTGATGAATTCTTCTCTGGGATATTTATTGTCTCTGAAAAGACTTGTGGGTACAATGTGAATCTGATTTTTTGAGCGTAAAAGGGAAATTAATGAGGATGGCGAATATCGCGCGGCGAAAGATAAGCTTTCCGCGTGTGTGCCAGACAACGTTATTTGGTGAAGTGACTTCCGAACAAATTGATAAGTACCTAGGGTGATGTTATTGGTAATGCACTATTCTTGATGAAATTTTGTAATTCAAAACTTAATAGATTTATTGGCTTCTCCTTTTGAAAATTTATCTAGTTTTTGTTTTATGGACTCATCACAAATTGGTTTTTCATTTTCTGGCCTTTCTGGGATGGGGGTATTTAAGACTGTTTCGTATTTAAAAATTGAGAGTCATCAGAAAACCAAAGTCCCTTTACGACCACGAAAAAACAGATTCCGATATGAATCAAACCATTAACCCGGGAAAGTGTTCCGGACTCTTCCAAATAACAGCACATACTTTAAAATTAACGATCGACTTTTTTAACCTGTGCTTATCTTGGTAAAAGCGGCATTCTTGTTTTATACTGTAATAGAGCCAAGTTTCGCATCGCCAGTCTCAGTGAGTCTTGTGAGGCTTTTACTTCAACTTCAAAGACGCTAGTAGCCGAACATGTATATTTAAAAATTGAATTTTGCCATTTCCATTGATCTCTAAAGGTAATTTTGGAAGTTTAAGTCCTGCCCCAGGCAAGTGTCGTTCAGTTGAGATATAATCTCGAAACACCGGGTTCTGGCTCCGCTCGCGCACTCAGTTCGGGAGTCGGTGTGCCAGACCTCACCTCTGTCACGCTCGATCATCTTATCTGCTTCACCGAGAAAATACAAGATTAGAGTTTTCTCGCAGTGGGGCACCCAAATGAAGACACTAATGCTTTTTTTGCGGCTATTGTTAGTGCCCATAGCCTCTGTCAATGCTGTTTCCCTCAATGATGCTTTCAAGATAGACTGGGTCCATTACAATTCCGGTCCGCTCATAAAACGGGAATTGCTCAATCATCAAACTGTGCTAGAACTATCAGAGAATAATATACTATACTATAGGGATATTAGATCTTCAAAGGTGGTGAACTATATTGATCTCAATCTTCATGGCAGTGATGACTTTAAGATTGGTGAAGATAGTATTCTAACTTTCTCGGGAAATAGCAACTCAGTTTCAATTTTTGAGAAGAATACAGGCATTTTTGTGAATAACATACATCTTAATCATCCGCCAATACAGATGGAACTGTACGAAGGTTTTGGATGGACATTTCTTCAAGAAGGAAAAGAGAATGGCGAACTCGTAACTTGGGATGGACACACCTTACAGAGTATCGGTTTCTTCTACGCCCGTTCATTTCTACAATATCTAACACCAAAAGAGATTTTTGTGTGCATAGATTCGAGTGCATTTCTGCTTAGAAAATCAAAAAGTGACGAGACAGGATCGGGTGATATAGTGATCTCAAGTGCTGACTACGCGGTGACATTCGACCTTTTGTTTCCCCGGGAGATCGTCGATGAAATCAAATTAACAAGCGAAAATCGTTCGCCAATTTATCTCACTGAAAGTGTTGCAGTCTTTTACTTTCGGTCTAAATTTGTCATTTACGAAGTTACTGAGGGTCATGCCAGGTCACTCTACAACCAAAAGTTTGATTCAATTTTGGGCGTGAAAGTCTGCGAAACAACCCTTGCAGTTCTCACAGAAAAGAAGGCTTACATTCTAGAACTCGGTGAATTTCTCAATAAGCTTACACAAAGTGCAATCAAACTCAAGACATTGGAATTGCGTCCACATTTGAAACTGGCAGTTCTCTCACCCAGTCATTTAACGACTTTAAACACAGACAGCAGCGGTGCTAAATTTTATGCTCATGGTTTTGATATAAAGTCCGGAACATCAACAGAGACTGACATATCATCGCCAGAATTTTCTGCTACTGGTACGAGTATTATTGTAAATGTACCTCTTCTGTCTGCAAAGATAGACGTGGTTCATCACTTGGTGGAAGATGCCCAATCCCTGAGTATCTTTACCCGCTGGATTTTGAGAATAAAAACTCATTTATCACAATTTGGTCACTTTATTTTTCGTTTCATCTCGAGACAAAAAGATGTCACACTGTCAATTGAGGATGACAGATACGGTTTTAATAAGATACTTGTACAAGTTGATGACTCTCGCTCTCAGGTAGCGGCCAAAAGCTCTAAAGATGGTGGAATACTCTGGACTACGGGGTTCGCGACCAATGAAAAGATTGTCGATGTAAAAGCTCTAAACTCGCTTCTTTTCGTTGTACGAGAACGCTCCGTTGAAACGCTCAACGTGACTACAGGCGAAAATTTGAGATCACAAACATTCCAAGATAAGATCGAAAGATTGGTCTTTTTGGCAACTAAACATAATGACAGTGTGGCAGATGAAACCTTTAACGAAGATGCAGTCGCCGTTAAGCTCGGCAATACCCTCACATATATCACTGGCGAGCAAGACATCGCACCTTCTCAGTTTTACTTGCATCGTGAGAGAAACACCTTAACTTCTTACAGAGTAGACGGCTGCTCTTTGAAACCGGTTTGGCAATGGGCCAAATCCAATGAGCGTCTATTGGCTGTTGGAAAAACGGACAGTACATTATCAAGCGCCTGTGGAATAGCGAGGCATGATAGATCCATATTATACAAGTACTTGAACCCCAATCTCATCTCAATTGTGAGCGAAGACGGAGAAGGAGTTAAGTTGACTCTTCAAGACGGAGTATCCGGCACCGTGATCCACACGCACAAGCATGTTGGGGAATCAATTGATCCTGCCTCGATCATGATCACCCAAAAGGACAATTGGGTCATTTACTCCTATTTCGTTTCCTTTCCCATCAGTGAACAAAGAATTGTTTCTGTCGATTTATTCCAAGACTCGAGAGATGTGTCGAAAACATCAAAGTCATCCTTCACCACAGCTAAAGTGACGGTGTCTTCCAAAACCTTCATCTACCCTGAAAGGCTTATTGTACTCGACTCAACTAATACCAAATTTGGTGTTACAACTAAGTCCATTATTGCTTTTACGGAATCGGGAAGCTTGGTAGAAATTCCGAAATATATCTTGAACAGCCGAAGAATCGACGGCCGCAAAATGACTAACGAAGACCAGATGGATGACTTCCGAATGATTCCGTATGAACCTGTTGTACCACATAATGCTTTCAAAATCCTCAATCATAAAAACAAGCTTCTCCCAAGTTCAGAGAAGCAAAGTGTCTTGGTGATGCCTACGGAGCTTGAGTCAACAGCTGTTGTCTGCTTCGTTAACAAGTTCAACGACTTCTGTTCGATCGCTCAGCCGTCGTCCTCTTATGATTTACTTACATCGGCATTTGATAAGAAGAAGCTCGGCCTCACACTTGTGATCTTGTTTGGTGCATACGTCACGACGAAGCCGCTAGTTGCTTCCAAAAAACTAAACTTGAAGTGGGTAGACTAGAGCGTGACAAATACCTACCAATAGTGCATATATGGTCTTAGGTATGGAATTCGAAAAAAAAAAAAAAAATGCATGTGGTTAATCCTATTATATTACATACTATTAGTGAGAATTGGGTCTGTCGTAAGAAGATAGCTTATGATTTTTTTGTGTTCTTCGATGTTGTCATCAAGACCAAATACACTCCAGTTGATACCATCCTCTTCACTTTCAGAAAAAGATTTCTCAACCTGGAAGACTTGCCAAAGCAGCTCGTAATGCAATGCAGAAACCAAGAATGCAGACATCTTGTCAATCACGAAATAGGATTTATTCTTGGATTTCAAAGCCAAGACTCTCGACTTGTCACATGAGTCATATTTGCGGAGGATCTTGAGAAGTTTCTGGTTCAATACCATCCATTGAGTGGCTCCATCATTGGTGAGAATTTTGTAGGATCTCAAGACTTGTGCCTTAACTTCTCTATAATGATTTACAGATAGAAGAAGTGGGCAAGAGTGTATTTGCATCAAGGTCAAGGACACCAACTCAACGCTGAAACGGTAATGCACAGGAATTTGATAATAGTTTGTCACGTTGGCGAATTGCTTCTCGAACAAGTGGAGAATGTATTTGCAGCAAGAAAGTGTTCTGTAAATAACGCCTCTATATTGACTGATACCCAAGTCACTTTTGGAGAGGTAATAGATGTAAAGCTCAAGCTTTGAAAATTCAAGAGACAACGAGATCAATTCATCCTTCATCAAGGGTGAGGCTTCAACTTTATACCCATCTAGTATATGTTCAAACATATTGAGATGTATGAGCTTGCTGATCTGATCCGATCCCTTGACAGATGTGTTCATAGTTTCGTTCATTTTCAGTTGCACTAAAGACACCTTAAGGAGCGAGTTAATAAAGTTGTCCTGAGATGAGAATTCGTGCTGCTTAAAGATGTCAAAGTTTGCAGCTCTGTTAACGATAAAGTCTTGATGAAAACCGTTGTAATTTGACGTTGAAAGACCGAGATAAACTAGCCAGTAGTTAGAGTTGATATTGACATATTTGTAGATCCGTTCACGAAACGCATAGTTCACTTCGGCTTCAGCATCCAACTCCATGTTTGTCTTTTTGCTGAACTCGTCGATAAATGTCAACTTGTGGAGGCCAAACTGAAGAGCCAAGCTCTTCATGAGAGAAATATACTTCACGGCAATACTATCCTGAATTTGCAGCGCGTGGTTGTCCGGCAACGGCCAAGTAGTCAAAATTAACAACGCCACTAAAGAGTAAACAGAGCGTGGGGTCTTGAACCAGCAATCGACCACGACCAAGTTTTGCACATGCTTTGCCAAGTCAGCATATTCTTGAGAGGTTCCTTCGGTCAATAAAGAAGTGACAACAATGGCCCAAAAGAGCAAGTCGCTCTCTTGATGAACGTCATGCAAGCTTTTCTGAAAGTAGGACGTAGGAAGAATGGGAAGATATGGGCAGAATTTTGCCTCAAATGCTTTGAAAAGACGTGCTGCTCTTTCACGGGTGATGGAGACTGGATCCAAACTTTGATTAGAATGAATCGTAAAAGACTCTGCAAGAGAAAGAGTGGGTATTGGATCGATGTATATGGGTTGTGCCTCGGATGCTTTCAGAGAAGGTGAATCTAGCACAGACTGAATCTGCGACGTCACAGACGGCAGTAGTGAAGGCACACATAGATGCAGATTATGTATTAGTCTTTCAACTAGACGGGACTTGTTCGAAATAACAACATCTAGCTTCTTGTGCAAGTCTTGTACCTCATGAACAATCTTTTCAGTAAACTCGTGTTCCCTCTTTGGAGGCTTTGTCAATTCTAGCCGACACGAGAGGTTTTTCCGGGAGCAGTAAGAACAAGGATGCGGGCTGGTCATCAACGCATCGCATTTGGTCTTATTGGTTCGGCATCGCGTACACAGTTTGAGTACCTTTTCACCTTTAACTGAGGACTTTGGGACGATAAGTGTCCGTCTTCGCTGCATTAAAATGGAAACCATGAGATTGAGTACACGTCTTGTTAATCAGGAAATGGGTTGGTGATATGCTTCTAGAAGTAGTCAGCGCAGAGATGACCGTGCCTTTGGAAATTCCCCGAAGAGTTGTGGAAATGAACAGAAAAAAGGCACAGAAGAGAAACACCAAGTATATAATATCTCAGGAAAGAAGAAACCTCACTACTTGCAGTGCCCTCAAGGTTATGCTGAACGCAGCATTGGA
Source organism: [Candida] golubevii (assembly GCA_030582695.1). Taxonomy (NCBI): domain Eukaryota; kingdom Fungi; phylum Ascomycota; class Pichiomycetes; order Serinales; family Metschnikowiaceae; genus Metschnikowia; species [Candida] golubevii. Next base: position 44,486 of record JAJMGV010000016.1, on the reverse strand, counting down.
TACAGCACTATCCCCACAGGCGGGAGCGGCATGGGTGCGAAATCATGCCCGCAGGGCCGCATATCGGCCTGTCAAACGCATCAAATGGAAGCGCTTCGAGATACACGACAGTGCCGGGGCGCGCACATACACCCAAGATGAATAATTGTCGCGCCATGATTGGTCTCCCGCCCGCGTGTTGGCTTCATCCATGCGCCGGGTCTCGGTGATGACCACGGCACCACACGATTCGTGAGGCTGTGAAACTCGGAACGACCAGTCCGACTCCGCGCCGTTCAACTAGACCGAGACCTGCAACAATCTGTTTTTAGTTCTGCCCCATTGGACCGTCCGGCCCAGCATCGCATCGATATACATGTATTCCCGTCATCAGACCGGAAGATTGAATCCCCTAGAAATCTCAAATTTAGTTTAAGCCTCACACCTAACCTCACTTCAAGTTCCAAAGAAGTGCCGCACAATTGTAATAGTTCAGGGCAGTTGTAATTTTTGAGCGGAACGACGCGTTTATTACTTTTATTCTCTATTCCTTATGGCCAAGAAAAATGTCTTGCAAGCCAATCATCATATAACTCACCAAGTTTAAGGCAGATTTTGGATGTCAGAAACTGCCTTATAAATGCGCGAGAATGTGCAGTCTCATATGAGCCCAAGATACAAAATAGACTGCTTCCATGTAGTCTTCCTTGTAGGGATCGTGAACAGTCAAAATAAAATTTACGACTCAAGCGCGATTCAAGCTTCACTGGTTTGTCTCAGGTGAAACATGGGTCCTGTTTTCATCTCAAAGAGCTCATTTACCCTGTGGCCGCTTATCAGCCTTCCCATTGCGCGCTTCCTGTATCGGAAACATGCGCCTAATGGTTTAATCGACAAACAAATAGAGATGAGCAGATACCACTCTACTCCATGGACTCATCTAAGGCTGTTCATTTATTCAGCTTAGCGCACTATGGCGCATTCAACCCTTTTCTGAGTCGTCATGCAGTTGTTCTGGATCTCAATGCATATGAAAATGGTATCAACGTGCCACCGGGTTATTCACACTGCGACCACTGTGGAGTGTTTCAAGTTGTTGGGTTGACGTGTTCTGCTCGCATAAAATACCTGAAGAAAACAGCTAAACGAAAGCACCAAACTCCAGTCAGTCGCAAACCTCTTACAAGACTGAGGAAGCTTCATTTGAAGTGTCTTTCATGCCACTTTGTGAAAGTTTCCGACTCGCTTATTCAACGTAAGCCCGTACTCGTGCAATCATCAGACCCATCAGATCCACTCAACAAAAGCGGCAACAATAAAACGAAAGTGCGATCAGAGCTCTCGGCCTTACTTGAGGAGAAAAAGAGAATGCTGAAAGCAGCCCTGACATCATTTTCTTTGATGGAGTTTATGCAGTAGTTCTTTACAGTAAAAGCGTTGAGAACGTTTTACTAAAGCTTTCTGAAGATGTCACACCCATGAGAAGATCCTTAGCTTCTTTGGCTACTTCTGTATCTCTGACACATTGGCGGATCCACCTGCGCCTTCTGAATATCTGGCCATCGCAAGAATCGTCATGGGCGACGAAGTCATATACCCATTTTTCCTCGGTATCAACGTTGACCAAGTCCATGATGTAGTTCGCGTGTACCCAATTCATAGGCTCTAGATCAATTTGCCACAGGTCCTCAGCAAACCGCCACTTCTTTGGTGGCTTGATCTCAGCCAACGTGGCCTTTCGAAAAATTTTATCAATTGGCTTCTGCTCATCATGGCTGGGCCTCCTGTCACCAGCGACTTCTGTGTTCGTGGAGCTTGAACCTGAATTCGATTCGGTATTCTCAGGGTTCGCGCTGAGCTCGTCTAAGTGCCGCTTAGGATTGTTAAGTGCGAAAAAGTCGGACGTGAAGCCTATGGGCTCCCAGATTTTGCATGCATTCAACGAGTGCAACTCAAACACTTCGAGCTCTTTGACAACGTCTTCAGGTAGTTCCTTATCTTCAGCGATTGACTTCATCATAATGTTTTCAATGCGGTCAGCTCGATCCCTGCGGGCCTCACGAGCCTCTTCAGTATCAAAAGTATCCATAACTTTGCGCCGTATCAGGGGATGTAAGAGGACTGCAGTCAGCCACACTATTGCAAGCATTATTAGCTTCACAGGGAACACCCTGAAGAAGAAAGGAACGATATACGGTAACGCAAGCAAGTTGAAGATAATCGAACCTAGTAATATGAGATACACCACTGAACTAAGCCGCTGATGCTCAAAGAAAAAATAGTGCTGACCCCAATTCACCAACGCATCATAAGTGCGGATGTATAATACCATGTGGTTTTGCAAATCGGTGAAATTCATGATAAACTCGCGCGAGAATTGCGAAATTTGTTTTGGAGGCTCATACTTGCGTAATGGGGCACCCTCGTGTAATAGCGGGTTGTGAAAGATATACTTATTGTCCACGACAGACGGATCTGGGGGATAAAGTTTCAAGTAGCTTGGTACAAGATACTTCTTGAGGAGTATAAGTGAGGGCAATGTGGTCAAAAGATACGGGCGAAGAATGAGCAAAGATGCGAATAAGACCACCCCTGTTGTGTGCCATGAGTTGTACCAGCCCATGGAAAAGGCGATTTCATCGAGAAGCTCAAAAACAGGTGAAGTCTTTTGAGCGGTCTGAGTAGTATTGATCGACATGAGATGCACCAGTAAGGGTGGGCGTGTTTTGTGAATAAATGCACGCGAGTCTTTGGCCAGGGCCAGGTTCAATTCGGTGCTGAGCATGACGCTAAGTACCTTTTCCATGATTCGATCGGTCAATTGGTTTGAGACTTTCTTTTGGTCGTCTTCGAGGTACCAGAAATCAGAAACTTTTCCCTCATATGGCTTGCTCAGAGCCAATGCTTTCGACAATGTGGAGTCCTCGGGCTCTTCCAGATCAATATCCACCGAGCTCGAAGAATCAGTTTGGTCTACTAATTTGTCTGGTACAGAAGCATGATCCAGATCCTGAGTAGACTGGTGAGATCGCTCGCCCAGTGTGATCGGGTGTTCTCGAGCAGTGGACGCACTTTGTGAGTTCTCCACAGCAATGATATTCTCGAGAAAGCTGGACACTTGGTTCATATTATCAACAGCCTTCCACAGTTTTGGCAATTGGTGTTTCTTAATGATTCAATGGTCTTGAGCGCCTCCCAAGGTTCTGTTTGAATTGTGGGCAATCGATCAGAGGAACTGACGATGTAGTGCCCCACCAAAGCCAAAGTGGGCGCGCGTTCTTATTTCTGTGGCCTTCAGTTGTGGTGAGTGAAGGTGAGAGTGAGATTGAGAGTGAGAATGAGATGCGTAGGCAAGTGTTAATTCTGGCGACTTGAGCAACAATAAAAACTTAGGGAACAAGGACTGCAAGTTCTTATTTTTCCATGCTGTAAGAAGTGAAGAATCAGCAAATGAAAATTTAATCATCATTTGTTACTCAAATCTTGGGTTTTGTTCGGCTTTAGCGAACCTTGTACTTTTATTAGCTTTTTATAACTCGTTTCGAGAACAGAACTACAGTACCGCTCACTTGCTGAATTCTAAGTTGCTGCAATGAAGCCCGACACACGCAGAGAGCGAGCACGGATGCTTCATGAAATATATTAGGCATAAAACGTGCCAGCACATGTCGAGAGGCGAGTTATGACCAAATGCGTTTTTTCTCGCAGCGCTTTAAGCTTTTGACAGATTTAGACTTACTCGCAGCAAAACACATGCAAAGATAAGACCACCAAAACACGCTACTGGTTTGTTCTGCTCTGCGACAATTAGGTATATTGACTAATGCAATGAATGAACTGGACGTGAAAACTCAAATACATGCCGTACCGTGTGTGTTGCCAATACTCTCAATTTACCTTCATTCTAATGCAATGCTCTCTGTTTTCCTTGTTCTCGGATGGACTATCGTATTCGTCACAATCTGTAGCAACCTCCATGTCACTTTCTGTCTTGAAACTTTCCGAAAAGCTCAGACATGGCGACGGAAGATCTTGCCGAAGCTTGGCTTTTTTGTTGGTTTTTCTTTTGAGAGCCGGGACATGGCGCTTGATACTTGCCAACACTCTCTTCTTCGTTGGCGTATTGGGAGGCGTGAGCACAGTCTTTGAGCTTTCTTCACCTTCGGTCTTCACATCATTCTCTTGTTTGATCTCCTTTTTTAGCTCCACTTCCTGCTTTATTTCCTGCTTTATCTTCTGCTTTATTTCCTTCTTGATGTATGCGCTCGGCACTGCCTCGTGGGCTTTGCCGTGAAGCTTCTTCGAGTCAAGCTGCTCTTGCGTCAAGAACAAGTCGGGGATTTCTTGCCGCAATAAACGGACAAATTCATCGCAATCACACAAAACCTCGTAGTCTATGAGTCCAGCAAATTGCTTGGAAACAGGGGTTTTATTGACGAAAACGACTTTACCTCCTCTTTCATGCACGTTTTTGCAAACTGACCTCACGAGTTTCTTGACACCATCCACCTTTAGGGAAGTTCCCATGATCAAGACCAAATCGCATTTCATGCCCATATCGATGTTGAGCCCTTTTGCCAAGATTTCTGACTGTGGATGGTTTTCACCATATAGAACGATATCGGGCCGTAATATACCAATGTTTCCTGTCATACGCTTTCCCGCATAAAGACGCTCTTGAAACTCTGAATGGCAGTTTGCACATTCTGGGTTTTCACCTTCTTTGAGTTTTGATTGGTTTTCAGCAGTCCACTCGTAATGCGTGAGACACTGAGTGCACGTTAGTTTGTGCAAATTCCCATGTAACTGAACAACGTCAAGGTCCTTCCAATTGTCCCTGAAAGACCGAGCCAGCCCGAGCTGGATTTCATTAAACTTTGTCGAGTCGATACCGCAGTTCAAATTGAGAGTCTTCTCTAGACTATCGATGTTTTGAGTGTAACAGCGCAAAAGCTTATTTTTTTCTTTCAACGTTTTGATGAACCTGTGGGTCTCAGTTGCTTTGGCCTGCAAAGAGTATTTATAGAGTCCCTCCATAAAGGTGCAAAAAATCAGAAGTGTTTCATTGCTGCGGAAAAGAGAGATGTCAAACAAATCTTGGCCCTTGATGAAGCTTGAAGGGTACTTTGCTTTGACTATGTTATACAATCCGTCGTCAGACCGAAAATCGGGAATTCCGGCATTACAGGAGATACCCGCCCCTGTTAACATGGTTGCTTTCTTCGCTTTGAAGATACATTTCGCCACTTCGTGTAATTTGATGGCATCTTCTGCTGATATTTGCTGAGGGTCTAAGACATCTATCGTTTTCATGGCCTTGTTCTTGCTAACGTGCGTAAACAGGTAATATTATGTGAAGTTCAAGAGCTCTGAAGCAGGCGCTTATCATTAATAGAAATTAGGCAGGGAAAACTGTGTTCTAAGTTGGTATTTTGCTTTCCCTCGTCTTCAGTTTTTGGATACTTGCTCTCGATTGTAGAGTAAGATGATCTCAAATGAGGCTCTTTTGTAGCGGACCCCTAGTCGAAAAAGGAAAAAAAAAAATGTAAAACGGGCTGGGGTGAGATTTAACCGAATTACTTCCTTAGGATCTTCTATTGCTTTGAAAAACCTTTGCGTAGCGGAAAAGAGACGATCCGTTCTTTTTTGATCGTGAGTACGAGTGGATGGTTTTTTTTTTCTCTTTGCTGCCGACACGAGATTTCAACGTCTTTTCTGGCTTTATTTTTTCCCGAGGGCTCCCCTGCTGTTTACATACCTGCCTATTTAGTTAAATTGAGCCCGTATATGAAGGAAATTTAAGTGCACTCTCCGCGCGGAGAAGGGGTGGCCGCAGACAAATAGTCTCACATTTGAGACTTTTCACTCGTCTCAAGCCAACATGATCTTACGGATGTTGTTTGGAGAATTCGGGTCAGGGCCTAAATCAAGTATGCCAAAAGTCTTCTTCTTTGAAGTATAAATCGTTGAGCCTTTGAATTCCCCAATCTACTGGAGTATGCTTCGCGGTCGTTTTGCGCAAGCGTGTAAAGCGGAAACGAAGGGGGTTCCCGCGCTCCAATTCGTGTGACCGTGAATCGCGTTCGTGTCTCGCAAGCTGGTTAAATAACCTTTTGGGAAAAAATGAAATCAGAAAATGCTTTCAACGTTGACTTGTTTTCTCAATTGGACCACTCGAAGTAGGTCCGCGCGATTCAAGCAATTGAAACTTGTAGCAATTAGGTACGCAAATTGTATGTTCACGAAGAGTGTAAGTAATGTCTCAACCTTGAGCTATAAGACGAACTTAGGCTTGCGTGGAGTTGACCGCCAACTCCATAATAAGACGAGTTGCTAGATGCAAGAAAGGGTAGGCAGAGAACGAACTCATCTCGTCCACATCCTGTCTAGCAGTAGGCTCACCTGAAGAGTTTTCCCAGCCGTCGAATTTGAAGTCCACGAGATAGTTGTTGGGCTCCAACTGGAACAACTGGATTCTCATTTTCATCAAATCTGGAGGAACACATTCCCCGTTCTTGGCGGTCTCGTCCACCACTGATGGACCGTATCTCCATCTCACCCTGATTGTCCAAAGCTCCTCCTCTGTAGGCTTCGACCACTCTGCACCAAGATTCTTCAACGCACGGTAAATCTCACCCATAACGTCCAAAGGATAAGACCTGGATCTTATTCCGAAATGCCACTTCGTCTTCAGCTTCTTTGATGAAACGGGGCTGATTTTACTTTGCCCGGCTTCTGTTTGTTGCATCATGAACGCCCGGTGTATTGAAGGGAGTGAAGATGGCAAGATTGCGATAGTCGAGTTTGGTAAGGTGGACAAATCGGGGACCGTGGCCAAAGTTTGGTACGTCAATGACTGCAGCACACCTGGCGCTTTGTGAGACGCAGGAACGTTGCTTGCATCATTGCTGCTCCAGGCAGGAGGAGGGCTTTGGGATAGAAAAGTCTCCATCTTCTCGGTCTTGTTTTTCTTGAGATCCTTAACCAAAGAGTGGTTCTCTTTCATTAACAAGTACGCATCGATGATCTCATTTGACTGCTGATGGGGGTTTCGCTGCTTGTTGCAAGAATGAATCACGCTCAAAATCTCGTCTCTATCGTAGCCCATTGTCATGGTCAAAGCGCTAATAACATCCTCATCAACCTCAATCTTATTCTCGTTTGTCTTGGACAAGTCGGGCGGAAGCAAGTACTCCTCGAAGCCTTGCTTAAACCATTCATCCTCCAAAATTTCATGAATAGTGATTCTGTTCAAAGGATTAACCACAAGCATTCTGGTCAACAAGCTCTTGGCTCCCTGGGATAAGTAATTGGGCAAGGTGTATACACCGTTACTAATTTTCTTGAACAACGCAGGAATGAAGTCATCATCGAAGGGCAATCTTCCACACAACATCACGTACAAAATCACACCAGATGACCACACATCGACTTCCGGCCCAGCATATAACTTTCCACTGATCACCTCTGGGGCTGCGTAATTGGGCGAGCCACAACTGGTTTTCAAAAAGTTCCCGTCGGTCATGATGTTGGATAAACCAAAGTCGGCAATTTTGACGTTGAGCTGGTCATCCAACAATAAGTTTTCTGGCTTCAAGTCACGGTGAACGATTTTATGCCTATGGCAATATTCCACCGCAGCTATAATCTGTTGAAAGAACCGTCTGGCCTCATCTTCTGGCATCCTGCCTCTTTGAACAATGTAGTCAAACAATTCTTTTCCGGCGTACTCGATGACCATGATAATTTCGTCCTTGGATTTGATCACATCGTAGAGCTTGATGATGTGTGGGTGTCTCAATAACCTAAGATAAGAGATTTCCCTCTCTACTCTACCTTGCATGTCGGACTTAGCCAAGGTTTTCCGATTAATGATTTTCAATGCTACCTTCTGGCCTGTTGTCAAATGTTCAGCCAACTTCACTTTGCCAAATGACCCTTCGCCTAGTGTCTTCAATACCTGGTACTTTCCAATTCTCACCCCGGTCGATTGCTTCGCATTCCCTGAGTCCACCCCTTCATTTTGGGACAGATGTTGACTAGATTTATGGTGGTGATGGTGGTGGTGGTGATGACTATGGTGCTCATGCAGATTCTGAGATTCTGACATCGTCACAGTGTATGTGATTTGTATTCAGAAGTGCTGGGGGACGTCGAGGTAATTGCTAGTCTGTCAGTTGTTGATCGCATTTTCGACTGCACACGCCTGGTTTCGGTAGCCCGAGCGAGCTTGCCGAGGGGTTGGAGCTGCAGCTGGGCCTGGGCCGCAAGATATGCACACCACTTAAAAGGGTAGGAAAAGGCTGAAAGATACAAGAACGAAAGACCAACATGAAATTCAAAGGCTATTTGTGAGAATAATCTATCTGAGAAAGTGACTTAATATGCACCTCAAACTCGTGAAACGATTCAAACATTTTACCGAATTGTACCATACTTTTCATCTATTGTTTTTGAATTCTGAGATTCCGATCCAGCCACCTCTCAGTGCGGCGTGGATTCGCGCTGGTCTTACACACTTTGATGTGGTTGGCACCATTTTTTAAGTTTTACGTACCAATATGAGTTGATGAGTTGATACACATGGCCGTGGCAAGTGCTTGCGTGCTTGCGTGCTTGCGCCTCCTCGGAAGCACATCTTTGTCCCAAGAGATTTCGACGAATTTTAAATTTCACTTGGGAGCTTTCGTATCCATCATATGTAGAAATGCATCTTGTTCGCTGTGCTGATGGCGCTAACATCGAATACTCTTGTTTAAAGCCCTCGCTTGACCCTCTTAACAACAGTGTCACGAGTGAGCCCTGAATTGGACTTTCATTAAGATTGCTTTTGCTGATTTCTTTTGCCAAAGTATTCTGAGCAATGTGCTGGCCCTGGTAGTAGCATAACGAAAATCCGTGAATTCGAGCAAGAGCTTTTGTTCTTGGAATTATTACCTTGTTTCCACAAAAATGGCTCACTTAGTCGCTCTGCTGGTTATTCTTCTTCGTAGTTCTTGGCCTTTGGTTTCCGAAAAGAGGTTACTCGCTCAAATCGTCCAGCATCCCCTGGGGCCCTTTATCTCCTTTTGAAGAAAGCGTCATACAGTCCTTCGAGGCTTGATCTTTCAGCTTCTATTGTAGTTTGTCTTCTTAGTAGGCTTACCTACCCTGTGTCCTGCTGATAATGGTTTAGTGCTACGCTTGTTTTCTGTTCCGCTGACTGTAGGCTTGAGACGAAGCGACTTGCTCGTTGGGATGTAATGCCTTGACCCAGCCGATTGCAATACTTGGTCCGTAATTTTCTGTGCTTGCTGGTCTCTCTCTAATTTGGCCTTTCTCTCATCAACTAGTTGCTGCGGAATCCCATCACGGGAGTCCTGGGCACTCAATAAAAGCTGCCATAGTTTGAGGCAAAACGCACGGCTCTCCTTCTCCCCTAAAAAATCGTTCATTTGGACGCGGATTTCGCCAATATCTGGCTCATCATTCTCAGCCCCGACCAATAATTCATATACATATTCCACTGCCACATCGTCGTCGGGTAGTTGTTCTGCTAGGGCATCTGTTATCCACTGCTTAATGATAGACATGTTCACGTTAGCTGCATTGACCGCCTTCGCAAATAATCGCTCCTCGCTTTTCATTTGCTTCCCGCGCAACTCCTCATCGTTGGACATACTTTTGTTGATGGTTTATGGTGACTTTAAAACCGGCCCATTATCACCAAGAGACTACTGTACTCATTGCGCGCCCATGTGAAGCTGAAGACGCATGCCAAACAAACATGCAAGTAATACAGATGCTTAATCAACACGCGAAAAAAGACCGAAAAAAAAAAGAAAAAAAAGGACACTTAAGGGAGGTTCTGCCAGTGGGAAATCATCGACCAGAATACTTGAGCGCGCAAAGCTGCTTTTTCTGAATGCCTACTTTTTCTCTTGGAGATTATAAATCCTCAAGCGGAAGAAGAATAAGAAGAAACCACATACTGCACAGTGGTCTGTGGCACCCAAATGGCTGCAAATCCGTCTTTCAAGGTTCAAACGAGGTTAAAGTGTCAGTATACGTTCCACCAAAAATCATACTGCACTCACAATAAGATCAAGTATTTAATCAAAGTTCGATATCTCGACGCAAACGAGATCACAACTCCCCTCTCGAAACACTAAGTTACTTCAGAATCAGGCAATTCGTTCGTTCCCGAAAATAGGGTTTCGCAAAACGCCTTAAAACGCATTGAGGGTCCAATTACACGGTCATAGAATCAGAGCAGCACATATCTACCGAGAGCTAACAGTAAACCACTTTTGGACAGACTAAGGATTTTCCAATTGAAAAAATGCTGCTGCTTTACGACTCTAGCTTGATTATCTTTAGGGCACCTCCCCAGTGCAAACTCAGACAGCCTTGCACTGAAAACACACTTAGAAAACTTAGCCACATCACGATTTTAGCAGAGTATACTAAAGGTATCGAGATTATTTGCACCCCAAATATCTGGACACATAAGGAGCACCCGCTGAAAGTAGAATGTGGTTATGAAAACAAAATGCCCATTGATATTGATCTGGAAGATACTCCATCCCAGTCTGGGTCTTTTGATTCATCAAAGTCACTGGCTTCGCTTACGTCATCAAAGTCACAGGTGTTTTGGCCCGAGAATGCAGACAACTTTGACCAGCCAGACTTAAAGACGTCGCAGGCCGTATTCAAACGAACTTTCATTCGCTCAAATGGTACATCGTTTGATGTGTCTGGTAGTGCTAAGTTTTTTGTGATTAAGTCGTACAATAACCTTGATGTTCAGGCCTCGATGGATAACGGCATATGGGCATCTACAGAGCTTGGGAACAGGCGACTCGACAAGGCTTTTCGTGAGACACGAGGCGAAATATACTTATTTTTCTCGGTCAACAGTTCCGCGAGATTTTGCGGGGTAGCTAAAATGAAAAGCCACATTGACTTCTCGAAAGCTAGTGATATCTGGGTTGAGTCGAGTCGCTGGAAGGGCATCTTTCCCGTTGAGTGGCTTATCACGAAGGAAGTTCCCAACAGGTTGTTGCGCCATTTGCGAGTACGTCTGAATGAGAATAAACCAGTGGCTAATTCCAGAGACACTCAGGAATTGCCTCTCGAGATAGGTATTGCAATGATGGGAACGTTTGAAACATACGCCGGGTGACCCATCTGTGACCCAAATTTAAATATACTAAGCCAGATTCAACGCGGGCCTTAGAATGCGAGGGAAACGTTTCCCAGATGTCATACGATAATCGATGCGCGCACCTAACCAAGACCGCGCGGAGTGTGAGTCGGTCTGGCCTCTTATGAGTACACTTAGAGAAGGGCGAATCCTGAACCAGCAAACCTCACTTTTTTATCACTCTGTCGGAATCATAAAATACCTGAATTGTTTCTTAAACAAGCCACCTGAATAAAATGAACCAAAACACTAGGTTGATTGGGATCAAAGCTGCAAGAAGACTCTCTCGCTTGCCTACCAGCTTAAGATATGCCCTGACCAAGGCAAATGCATCAGAGCAAAAACCAAGCAAAAAAGCACTCAAGCCTGAGGAGGTCGAGTACGGAGCCATGTCCAAGGCCCAAAAGGCTTTTCTTGATCGTGTCATCAGAGTTGACCAAGCTGGAGAATTGGGAGCAAACTACATCTACATGGGCCAGTATGGAGTATTGGCTACAAAATACCCACATTTGAAGCCGATTTTGAAGCACATGTGGGAACAAGAAATATACCATCATGACACCTTCAACCGACTTCAAGCTGAAAGAAGGGTCAGGCCATCTTTGCTCACACCTTTATGGAAAGCTGGAGCCATTGCTATGGGTGCGGGTACGGCCCTTCTTAGTAAAGAGGCAGCAATGGCGTGCACTGTTGCTGTGGAGACGGTGATTGGAGGTCACTACAACCAACAACTTCGTGTTCTAATGAACCAGTACAACATCGATGTTTTCGACAAAAAGACCGGAGAGCGGCTTCTGCCTGAAAAATTGACTGAGGCTTTGCGTACATCACCCGAGCTTTCGAAACTAAAGCATACTATCAGCACATTCCGAGATGATGAATTAGAACATTTGGATACCGCGGTGGAGAATGATGCTGAGAAGGCTGTTCCGTACATCCTACTCACCGAGACCATAAAGCTTGTTTGCAGAGGCGCAATTTGGACTGCCGAGAGAATATAGTTTAAGATTGATAATTTCGGGCAGATAAGCTAGTACACGATGAAAATTGAAAAAGTCTTGTTCTCCTAAGGATGAATTAAATAGCTGGAACTTCATTTTAATGATGGCCATGATTCGGATCGAGGAGAATATAGTGTAGAGGTGTTAAAAGATCACAAGGCCGACACATGATGTATACAATGATCGCAAAATAGGTAAAGATATGGGAGAATACGCAATAGGCTGTAGACCGATTTATTTGAGGATCAGGTATATATTGCCTCATGATTTCATTTAAATTCATAAACTACAATGTGGCTTTACATTGGGTTGTTGCAAGACCATGCAGTCTTGAAGTGTACTGTATTGTGATGTGAATTACAGCTGTATAAATTCACTGACTTCAAACAGCGACAACTCTGCTGATACGACTGGTTCCAATGAGCAGACTAAAAGCAATCTTGTTGGCCCCATGTATCTTACTTTTCGTAAGTTGGTTCATGCCCTTTAGGAAGGAGACTTGAAGTACCGGAGACTGCGGCAGCTGCCAGTGCGGCTCAACGAACGAAGTGGAAATTATTTTGGTAGCTGTCAGCGCGTATGGAGCTGGTTAGGGCTGGAGCTTGGGGCTTGTCGCACGATGTAAATGTGTTAAGATCACTCAAGCTGGGGAAGCCTAGGGCGACCCGTGCGACCTGAGAAATCTCAGAAGAAGAAGAACGAGAAAAGTCGAGTAAGAAGAATCTAGCTATTGTGTTTCTGGATTAGTGATAAAGCAGTGTTGGTGCCAGAGGCACCTTTGGTGGAACGTTTATTAGCCATAATGAAAGAGTAGTTTAATAATTGGGTTGTTGGTTCTGTCTTCCTTAGTTAGTTTCACCTAAGCTAAGGTGCGAGAACCTTTCACTAAATATTGTGGGATTGAGGCTCTTAACATAGAACACGTCACATGATTGCTATGCACGTTATATGCAAGCACTCATGTATGCACTCCAACAAAATGTGTGACTGCTTATAGGAGATAAAGCCTCGCTGGTGTGCAGGAAACAGCCTCGCAGGTATGCAGGAGGCGCGCTTATTGTTCCAAAACGGAAGTCGCAGCCGCGAACTCCCGAACATACCCGAGGTCTTCCTCAAGAGGATACACTTGATTAGTGAAATTGAAATGACGTATAGTCTCAACAGAACTGACAGGAGTCTGTTCAGTTGACTCAGGAGAGAGATCAGCCATAATAGTCGGTGAAGTAGTATCAGTCATAGTGAGAGAAGTAGCGTTAGCTTGGTTGCTTAATCATCAAACATTAAAATAGATATAAAAAGGTGAAAAGTTGAGTAAAGAAGGGGGGGTAGTTTCTCTCTCTCTAAGGGTCTTTGCTAATTAAGTTCGAGAGCAATCCCTAGTGCATCCTACATAACGTGGGTTCACCCAGAGCCGCCCGGTCCTTACAGTACGCCGCTCATTTCCCGCGAAAGTCCACTACACACCGTCTGAACCCCCTTGTATACACGCCAGACACACATTTGACGAGTGTATAGTGAACTTTCTCGAGAAATGAGCGGCGTAAGGACCGGGCGGCTCTGGGTGAACCCACGTTATAGAATACACTTTAATCTCTAACATTCTAACAGCAGCACACCGATCGATCACCCGCCAAATCACGTCTTCGCACCCGTACATCCCAGATAAAGCGAAAAATAAACAAACAACAAAACCAAGTCATCCGAAACGATTAACTTGCTGGCGCTCTTTTGGTCAATTCAAGCTCGAGGCAGATCTATAATAAGGAACAGATTGGCTTTGAAAGCTGTCCTTGCCTTAGAGAATTGATCGCCATGTCTCGGAAATATTCCACCCGTCCAGTCGCGGGGTACCTTTCTCACTCCACAAGAAATCATCTCATTACCAACGATGAATTCCCGCTACTAGATTTTAAGGAATTATCGCAGTGCTTGCAAGACTGTGACTTTTACGCAAGCGAGGAGCTCGTATCTCGGCCTTCTAGCTTGTTCATCCATCAATTGTTCGAGCAAATATTGGACACTTTTGTCGGATTGTCTCCTGAGTATCGAATGATAACTGCCAAATCTTTACTTAGGCAAAGTAATTCTGTCCCAAATATCCAAGGTCAGCCAGATGATCAAGACGAATATGACGATACACTGGATTCCCTAGGCCTGTTGGTGTTTTTTCGAGCCATCAATATGTTCCTCCAAAAGTGCGGGATTCACGACTTCACACACATGGATTTGATGCGCCCAGATATTCTACGAACACAGAGGGTCCTCAGTGGTGTTATTAATTTCGCAAGATTTAGAGAAGAACATTTGCATGAATGTGAAGGCCTTGCAAGGGAAGGAGAAGAGGCTCTTCAAGAGATTCGAAACGTAGAAAATCAAATTGTTGAAACGCAGAACAGAACACACAAATTGAGTGAGAGGCTAGGAGAAGACAGTTTATCTGCAACGACTAAAACCACCTCAGATCCGGCCGAGAGATCATCTATTTCCCTGCTAAACAAGTATAACTCGAAGCTTGAGCAGGAACTCATTAAGCTTCAGAAATCCCAAGAGATTTTCAAGAGGGAACACGCTAGTTACAAGGAGACTAAGGCCAGACTTATTGAGAAACTAGAAGACCAGCATTTTTTGCTCAGCGAGTCTGAGCGCGAATTGAAAAAGATGGAGAACTACGCTTCTACAGACCCTTCCCTTGTCAAGCAAGTTGTCACAGACTTGAAACTGCGCTTACAAACAGCCGAAGGAGAGCTCAAAGACCTCAAGCTATCTGCGCGGAATAAAAACCGAACCCATCTGTCTATACAAGTTGTGGAGGATGAGCTTCGGAACCTAATCAAAATTGTCCAAGAAGTATCAAATGAGCTGAAGATGTTGGAAAATGCAAGGGAAACGTCCTTTCTCCAGAACGAGGAACTCAATAGCAAACATCAATCTTCGGAGGAGTTGGCCGTGCATCTAGAAAGGGCCAGACGACAGTTAAAGAAGTCAGAGGAAAAAATAGTGAAGCTTCGCCAACAAGCGGCCGAAAAAGAGCGAACTGCGACAGAAAGGTATATTGCTTTAGAGAAGGAGTATGATATACTGTCGAAGGATAGGGATGCTAAGCAAGAAAGCCTTGACAAAAGAAAGAAAGAAAATGAAGAGATCGAGGCCGAATTGAGAAAGATGGAGTTGGAATTTCAGGTTGAGTTCCGTAATTCCGAGGCAGCCATCGCCAAACTCAATGCCCATATTCGTCGGTATATGCAAGAATTGAGCCAGCACCTCTGATATACATAGGCCATTGTCACGACTTTAATGCTAATAGTATTGTGAAATATGCTTGCCACATCATATATCTCCTGCTCTTTGCAACTCCTCGCTTGAAGACAGCGCAAGTTTGTTGTCGAGACCTTCGTTGGGAGTTTCGCCTTCTTTTTTTTCGGAATGAGAAATTTGATCACCTTTGGGAATTCTCTTGTTAGTGGAAAGAGAGGCTGCAATCAAGGCCAAGCAAGCGAAGGCCAAGTCTAGATAGAAAACGTCTTTTAAAGCTTTCATAAATGCGTTCAAAACTAGATTGCGTGCATCGTTGGGGAGCAGCCAAATCGTGTCTGGAGAGGAAAGTAATGCTCTTGCTGGAATCGAGGCAAGCACCGTGATGTCCGGATTTGCCTTGATTGCGTTTGAAATGTATAAAGCGCCTCTATTCATGAGCATAAGTTGAGAGGTCACTACGCCAATAACACCTCCCATGGTTCTCATGAAGTTAACAAAAACAGTGACTAAAATCATAGATCCTGGGATATGACCAGGAGCTTTCACTTGAGCCGAGAGTAAGGTGCTTTGAAACTGCAAGCCGACAGAAACTCCCGTGGGAATTAAGAGCCCAATTTTGGTTGGGGTACTTGTGTCTCTTCCCAACATGAGAAGAATTCCAACGCCAATAGGTGATAGAATGCCAGAGATCATCATTGGTACCTTGATGAAGTAGGTATATCTGATGAAGATACCATTGAAAGCAGACGCGACCGAAACACTCACCACCAACGGGAGCAAGTCGATTCCCGATTGCCACGCAGACGCATGGAAAATTACCTGAAAGTAAATGGCAAGGTAGTTGACCAAACTCAAGAAAAATGCAAAGTTGAAAAATGCCATGGACCCGGAGGCCAAGATTTGGGGTGTCATGACAAATTCCTTTAAAATGAGTGGGTTTTTCGAGATGCAAAAGTTGTAGTAAATAAAGACAACCAAGACGACGCCTCCGATGGTAAAGAGGCAGATAATGGCAGCAGAATCCCACGTGTATTCGTTTCCACCAAAAGTAATTGCAAGCAAAACCAATACTAAACCCGCAGAAATGAGAAGCGTGCCCAAGTAGTCGATCTTTTTTAATTTTGCCTTTATTTCGCCCAGAGGCCGTGGTGGGTGAAAGAATAAAAGCATGAGTCCTAGAGCAACAGCACCTAGTGGCAAATTAATATAAAAGCACCATCTCCAGGTGACATGGGAAGCAAAAGCACCCCCAATAAATGGGCCGCTAACCGAAGCCACCGAGAATGTTATGCCTATCAAGGACATTGCCAACGACCTTTTATCAATCGGAACAGCTTCGGAGATTATCACCACCACCATTGCTTGCACCGCACCACCGCCCAAGCCTTGAATAACTCTGCCGCCAATGAGCATATCGACACTATTGGCTAAGGCACAAACGAGAGAGCCAATCTCAAATATGACTATACCCACACAGAGAGTGTATTTACGCCCAAAAGCGATTGATATTTTTCCATACAGCGGCGCCAAGCACGCTACAGGGAGCATGAACGCCGAAGTGAGCCAGCCGACTTTTGAAAACGATCCAAACTCATCGCTGACTACTGTCAATATCGTCGAGACAATCGTTTGGTCAAGCGCAACAATGAACATGGAGATCACCACACTCATTAGAATCAAAGGCAACCGAGCGCCACTCACATACTGGTCTGATGCAGTCGTACCATCGCCGGCATCGCTCTGAATAAACTTTCTGGCCTTTTCTTGGACTTTAGGTAGATTTGCCTGTGACTGAAGATCGACCGATGGCCGTGGATGCGGTTCCGAAGTCTTTGAAGAGATCGCCATAACAAATGTGGAACCTCAGAGGGGTATAAAGAATTTGAATGGGTCCTCACTGACAAGAATAATATATAGCGTGACACCTGTCTAAACGTGTTCCCGAAAATGAGTTGTGCCCTATTCAGTTCTTGATGTACATTCGATTCTGGACTTGGGCATCTCCGGTTGCGCATCTCTGTCGCAACACTGTACTGCGAGATCTTGCAGCAATGGGCGGCGCAAACGAAAGCCTCAACCGGCATATAAAAAGTAGGGACACTTACGAGATGAGATCTCACGAAGCAGCCATGCTTAATCACACGTTTAGATTTCCGCCGAAATGAATGAAGTCTTGATTTCATAAGATTTTTTTTCTGCCGTGTTGGTACAAAAACCGTTCAAGAAAATCAAATTAACCATTTTCTGTTGTTTCTTGGCTGTGGCAAGTGGCAAGTGCGTGATGGGACGGAATGCTAGCGCCGTGCCAGAGTGGATTCCGACACCCATCTCGGAAAAAAGTAATAATAATAAATAAAAAGAACTATCAAGTATTTTCCAGGTACAGATTTGGTAATCTCTAACAATTGTCTTTGAAGTATGACCTCCTGAGATAGCTTGCTCACAAGTTGGAACAAAATGAAAAGTATAAAATTAACGGCTTCCCAATTTCCTGAATGCATATCGCTATGTTGTACCCGCTAGCTTAGTGACTCGCAGTCTTGTACTGCAAGTCCGCATCATGCACCAGTTCGATGAATGATTCGTCTATACTTCCAAATAAGAAAAAAAAAAGAAATCGATCTTTTTCAGGGTGAAAATCTTTGTATCTGAATTTTATCAAGATATCACTGTAATTTGAAAGCTCTTTACTAGATTCTAACTTCTACAAGAACGTTCAGATTTGTTTTTTTCAAGGGTGCGAGGTGTCCCATTTAGGCAAGTTGCCATCAACTGCCTAACAATGAGAACCTGCGGTAGTAATGATCGGGCAACGAATCTACAACCTGTATTATGGAATTATACAGGGGATTTGCACTCAATACTACCATTGTAGTTAGCTGACCCATTGTCAGCTCCAACTATTTAATGACCGGCTTTCCCACCTAAGTGTTGGAAAGCCAGACTGGTTTCACTAGAAGATCTAACTTATTACATAGTTCAGATATAAGAACCCTGACAAAGGGACGTAGGTTGTTTTACGGAAATTCGCACCCACACTCAAATGCGAGGAAAAGCGAGCTGAGTCCAAACTACATCAAGATGAGGAAACCCCCAGAAAAAAAAAAAAAAAAAAAAGAATAAAAAAGAATATGGTAATTTTGTCAACTCTTATTCAGTACAGAAACGTCTGGGAAAGATGACCTATTCAAAAAAAAAAACCCCACATTAAGAAAGCAATACTAAACTATAAAAGGACTCGTCAAACAAGACGAAGCCCTATTAAGAACTATCTGCACCGATCTTCTTCTTCGTCATCATGTCATCATAAAGTCCCTTTGCCTTTTTCTCAACCCAGTCCGGAATTTCGCTGATCGGTGATGCTATCAAGTTGGCACAGGCAATTCTCTTGCCATCGACACGGCGGATAACCACAGATAAATCTGCGAAATAAGCAGGGTTCTGAGGATTGAGAGACAAGTACTCATCAAAGTAAACTCCGGTGAAGAAAGTGTCAGGCATGTTTCCGTGCTTGCCGGAAAGATCTCCCACTTTGTATTCCGCCTCAGTAGCTGCGTGCGGAACGCCATCGTATGGGTCAAAAACACCAAGAGTTTTGCGACAATCAAAGTATCGAGGAACACGTGCTTGATTGATACTATATTCGAAGGGGCCCCCTTCTGCTGGCAAGCCTTCAATAAAGAAGAACGTAAGCACATATCCGTTATAGCTTGAAAAGTGTATGAGTCCTTGAATATCATCCCTAGTAAATCGAGCTTTGAACAGAGCTCCCGGTGGAGAGTCATCTGAAATAGGGGCTGGATCAGCAAATACTGCTGCAGCAAGAAATATTGAAGAGAGAACTTGGTATAATAACATGTTATGATGGGACAAGTTTGACTCGGTACACACGGATATCAACAAGAAAATAAGTCCAAAGAAAAGGAGGCTATTTATTGGCCTTTCAGTCAGTCTAACCAGAAATAAATTTGACTAGGAGTTTTCTATTCCCCACTTTTGGAAATGTCACATTCATGAACCAGATAAGATATTTCCCCCCTAGCCGGCCAAACTGATGTCAAGCACATCAGAAGCCCGCCTCATGTCTTGGACGTTCCCCGGTTCCATTGCAGATCCAAAAGACTACATGCTCCCAGTTGCCCGTTCAGTTTATGTAGGAACTTCTTCCTGAGTCTAGAATTAGTCTCCCCGCAAAAATTTGAAAAATGTTCACCTGGAACTTGAATTTTTTCTCATGCAATATTCTATCAGTCATTTGTGTGAACTAAATAAATAGTGCTTTTGATTTTGGGGCAATTTTTGCGGCCAATTGAAGCAGTCAAACGATTCAATCTTTGTTGCACAAACACATTTGGAAGCTCGAGGAGATGAACCACAAGGGTTGCATTTTAGAGCTTTATCTTAACTAAGCCAGTTGAAAGTCTTGGAAGTTAATGAATCACAAGACTGGTAAGTGAAAAGAGCACATACGAAAATACAGAGTCTGCGGCGTGCCCTGAAATGCCCACGCTAGAACGTTTAGCAAATTATGCCAAATAATAGTAGCATTGTCCTACCCAGAAGATTTGTCATTTGTCATGTCAGAGACATCAAAAATTTTCCTCAGCCTTATTGTTTTGACAGACTCTAAAAAAGCATCAGGTTCTATGTCAGAGATAAGTCTGGACTAGTTAAGGGAGTACTAGGTAAGTGATTGATAATAGATTGAGTGATCAGGAAAAGGGGGAAATATCCAAGTGAAAACCTGATGGCCTCTGAAGATCTATGAGGCCATTTGGTCGAAGTTATATAGTGTGGACGAGCCAGCCACCCTCAGGACCGAATTGGTCTAAACCAGCCAGCTGTGCATTGTGTGCAGCGGTTGGATGCAGGCTTACTTGTGCTGTACCTAACATTCTAGGGCTTTCTAAGTTAACAAGTGGAGGTCTGTAGCAGCTTTGGTTTTTTGTGGACCTCCAAGTTTGAAACTCCTCCAGAAATGCTTTTGAAAGTTTCATCGAGAATAGTGTGAGGAATATCATAAAAATCATCGTTTAGTTTAACTCTGAAGGAATGCCTTTTTGTCAATCAGCCAACCAATAAAAAATCAGCCAACAATTAAATAATCAGGCGGTCTCCTTATATGTCGAGGAATACACCCAATCAACTTGATTGTATACATTCGTTAAGTAAAAGTTGAATCAAATATACGTAACCAACCCCCATCGCTAAGATTCGTGCGAGTTAGAGTTATCTTCAGGTGAATTACCCAAAAAGCCGGCATATTGCCGGAGAAAAATTCGATATAAGTTAAATATAGCTCACAATGTCCTGCGCTTCATCACACAGTTGCACGAAGGTTATCACTCCGCTGGTTGCACTCGTATGTCACATTTCTACTTTATTCTCAAGTTTGTATACCGAGACTTCCAGCCTAAAAGGCGGAATAATAAAGTTTGAAATTTATTTCCGTGCCTTGAGTGCTCATGTTCATTGAGTTTTTTTTTTTTTTTTTTTTTTTTTTGAATTAAGAAAGCAGGTTACATTCGGGTACAAATTGAACTATTTGTGATAAGTCGAGACGGGTAGGAATCAACGAGAGCCGGGGTGGGGGCCTTATGCATCTATTATGCAGTCACGCGTCACAACGGTGGATTTTCCTCCGAAACGCTAGCTTGAAGATCTCAGTTATGAATCTCTGGACAGGGGAGTAAAAAGGTAAATCTCATTGAATGTATAGATTGTTTTGTCGTATTCAAGATTGTATACTTATTTTCATTTAAACAACACTTTTGTAGACCTTTCTCAAGCCCGAATACGACCGGCCTGAAAAGCCACGACCTGTCCCTTCACGTCAAAACTGCGCTGCACACCTGCACAAATAAGCTGCAAGATTGTGGGGGGTAGACAAGCATTATGCAGAAAGAGAGCGATTCTAGGAACTGTTGGGCTGCTGTAACATTATCCCCAGGCATGGCTGAATCAACAACCAATAAGTAGTGCAGGAATGCCATATTTCCACTTGCCAGGTTTTTTATCGTTCGAATAAAACTCTCATGTCGGGATCATTCACGTCCTCGGTGCATTCCGAGATCTTGAGAAATCACAACAATAAGCGGCAAGGTCTCAATCCTTGCGGTGGCTGTCAATCAAAAGATATCTTAGCACTAGAGTGCCTGCTCTATTTGTGAGTAAAGAAGAAAGAGCGCAATACTCATGGAATGAGATTTTAAATCCATTCGGGGAACTTTCTCAAATGTCGTTGAGAAACTGGAGTTACTTTCTTATGGGATTTCTAGCCTGGACGTGGGATTCTTTGGACTTTTTTGCAGTCTCTTTAAATGCGAGCCGCATGGCCGAATCGTTCGATGTAAGTGTAAAAGACATTACATGGGGCATCACCTTGGTGTTAATGTTGAGATCAGTGGGCGCTTTGGTTTTTGGCTACTGCGGTGATCGGTACGGAAGGAAATGGCCTTATGTCGTCAACTTAAGTATGCTCGTGGTGTTGGAGATCGGAACTGGCTTCATTCAAACATACCTGCAATTTTTGGGCGTTCGTGCGATGTTTGGAATTGCTATGGGTGGTGTCTATGGGTTTTCTCTTGCAACAGCTTTAGATGATGCTCCTCCGTCTTGCCGGGGTGTCTTGTCTGGTATTTTTCAAGAGGGTTATGCTTTCGGATATCTTTTATCGGTGATTTTCAATAGAGCGATTGCCGACAATTCTCCTCACGAATGGCGGGCTCTATTCTGGTTTGCTTCAGGACCTCCAGTGCTATTTATTATCTGGAGGATCTGCCTTCCAGAAACTGATACATACCGCCGGCAAAGAGCCGATGCAGCAGCCAAAAGACAAGCCACAAAGAACGTCAAATGGTACAAAATAAGTGAAACAACGAAAACTATACTCCGTAACTACTGGCTCACTATTGTTTATTGTGTTTTGTTGATGGCGGGCTTTAACTTTATGTCGCATGGATCCCAAGATTTATACCCCACTCTTCTTTCTCAACAGCTTGAGTATGGGCAGGATAGGTCGACAGTTACAATAGCTGTTTCAAATTTGGGTGCAATTTTCGGTGGTACTGTTTGTGGACACTTGTCTACGTTCATAGGGAGAAGACTTACTATCATCTGTGCGGTTATTTTAGGTGGTGCTATGATTTATCCATGGGCATACTTGCGAAGCTCGGCCATCAATGCCGGTGCTTTTTTCATGCAAGCAGGTGTCCAAGGAGCATGGGGTGTGGTCCCCATTTACCTCTCTGAGCTTTCTCCACCCGCATACAGATCTTTGGTGGTCGGATTGTCGTATCAATTGGGTAATTTGGCCTCTTCCGCCTCGTCAACCATCGAATCGACGATCGGGGAGAGATTTCCTATTATTACCAAATCTGGCGAGGCAGCGTATGACTATTCCAAGGTGATGTGCATATTCATCGCTTGCGTGTTTGGCTACGTACTAATTGTTACATTTCTAGGCCCAGAGAACAGAGGGGCAGATTTTGAGGCCGACAGAGATACCATTTATGAGGAAGACATGGAGGACAACGATAACGAGCGGGAGGTCGAATCAATCAAACCAGAAGAAACATTTAAGGAAAAAGTTTGAAACAAACCTGCTTGTATGGGATGTTGAGCATATTTAGAAGCAAATTCTTTATAACTTTACCACGAGGGTCAACATAAACTTATGAAGATTCTATATTTCTGATGCGATGTACACAAGCTGTAGATATATTTACAGTTTTTTCGGCTCAATCATCCGGGCCCTCTGCCCAAAAAATCTAAAAGATCTATCTCTTCGTCTTCATTGCCGCCTTCAGAAACGGAAACCTTTTTTGCCATAGGCTCTATGGTGTGTTTTGAGACACCTTTGACAAAAGAGGCGTGCTCAGGAATAGGGTCCTGCCCTTCGAATACCGAGACACGGCGCGATTTAGCAGATTTGTTGGAAATTGACGCTACACTCAGACGGCGGTCTCTAGAAGGCGTGGTGCATGAGTTAAGCGATGGTTTTATGCTGCCATTTTGATTACCAAATGAATATGAATCAAACTTGAGACGAACATCACCCAGCGCGTTACCTCCATTGAGCAAGTGAGAGAAGTCGTGTTTTGCCTGCAAATCAACAATCTCTTCGGGTCCATCATTCATGTTTGAGGGGTGTTCAGAATCACTTTTGGCAGCAGCTAGGCGCAAAGCAATCATTTTACGCTTCAAACGTTCTGCCTGAAACTTGGCAATATTTTCTTCACTCGGAAGTTGCATTAAAGGAAACCGGCATTTGGACATGAACCGCCTCCAGGAAGAATATTGATTCAAATCAACATTCATGCTCAAGGCCCAAGAGCTCTTTGTGTATCTGGCAGATGTTGTCACTGACTCTGCTTCTTCTAAACTGGAACCAGGGGCCAACATCAAATCGAGTTTGCTCTCATTCTCCTTTTCAAAATTCCTCATGATGGTGTACTTCCAAGGCTGCTCTCTGTAAAAAAATACAGCCGAATCCACAAATCCGATGAAGGGCTGCATGAAAGCACCGAGGTAGTTCAACCAGACGACAGGCCCGTGCTTCTCCTCGTACTCTATCTGGGTACAATGCAAAATAAAAGGGAATAACCAGATCAGAACATATGCAATCGGATATATGAAAATTGATTTCATTTGCTTTTCAATTGACTTCTGCCGTTTTTGGAAGCTCTCAAGGTTCGCTGAATGAAAGTGGGCATGTCCAATATTATTTTCCAAGTCGAGGGGGTCGCCTGGAGATACAGTCTTTTGCTCGTCACTCGAACTTTCTGGGTTTGATCTTGAGCCTGGCGAATTTAACTGAGTATCAGTCTTGCCCTCCCCAGATACCGAGGTATGAAAGCTGGGGCATATGTATTCCTTCATATCCTTTAAGAAGAATACAACGGCGGAAAAGAAAGACGGCTTTCTACCGCCTCTATCGCCTTTATAACCTCTCGTTTTTTGGCGTTGCAACTGCGTGAAAGCGCCGCCCAAAAGACGGAATTCTCTCAACACATGAATGTAGATCAACGCATAAACTGTAAAGATGACAATCACGATAACGTATCGAGGTGCCCAACTAAGCGCTGCACGATACCACAAGGGTTTTTGAGGTAAGTAGCACCAGCAAACAAACGACATATACCCTAGCCCTATGTAGGGGAAACTGGCCATGGCCAGGGGAATGGCAAATGAAAGACCATAAACAAAGTATCTGTACTTATATAGTCCACCTTCCACACGGTTCGAGTCTTTAACCCTCACGTTGAGGCTTGGCTTGAATATGAGGAGAAAGATATGAATGGCGAAAGCTAAAATTGCCAAGTCAGCACCTTCAGTGGCTGTGGCGGTGAAAAAGCCAACTACCTGACAGAATTGATTGCTCGCATAGGAGGAACTGTTGACCATCACCCGGGCAGGGAATATTAGTAGGACGATTGCCTTCAACAAGTCGAAAAAAATCAAAAACGCAATCAACTGATGCCTGAAAACAAGACGTTTAGGATCGATCGCTTGAAACATGTAGATAGCTAGAATGCAAAAGAGTATAGACAACAGAGACGCGCTTACCGCAAGTGCCTTTTGTATTAGGCTTTCTTGTTCAGAAAACAAATCCACTTGGTTATTATCTGTGCGTTCGAAAAGGTGCTGTAGTAGCACACTTCTCAGTGTGTCGAACCAGGGCAACAGCAACATATGCGTGACGGCTGATACCTAGCAGAACTTAGAAGCACGAAATAGCTTGTATTTGTGTGTAATGTTGGTTTTTAATGCTGGACAAGTCTCGAAGTTACCGTCTGATGGATTGTGGGAGCATTGGAAATGTATCAAAGGTACAGTATCTGTGGGAGGAGTTGGTCTGGATCGATAATGAAGAGAACTCTGAAACGACGATAAAAGCAAGGTATTTAGGAAATGGCCACAGATATCTTGGCAGAAGATAAAATAAGTGTTTTGATAAGTATATAGTGTGGAGGAACAAGGCGTGTATTAAGATGTTTCCGACGGGCCCTAGTATGAGGAAAGAGATGCCGCACGAGTGCGTGGGAAAAGAGATCCAGACTGCGGATTATGAATAGGGCAGGATACATATGGAGGAATCAAAAGCTTAATGTATGGACATGGAAGAATGTTTGAAGTTTAAAGAGAATAAGACAAGTCAGTAATCTGATGATTGCAGCTACTAAATGAAATCCCCTTTTCTCTGTGTGCAAGGTCCCCGTGATCTTTTGTTGCGCAACATTCAATAATACCTGAACAGTGGGAGAGCCTTCAAACCTGCTGCGCGGTTTAATTGACTTAGGTCGTGCACCCCACCGGAAGGAAGCAAGTTCTGGAAGCGATGCTTCCTCGCGGCGGCAAAAAGGCGCCTGGAGAGCATGTGTGGGAATCCTTTTGGCCAAGAATGTTGAGGCGTTTGAGGAAATTGTACGGTGTGTTGGAATGCAGCAGCAATGTTCCAACGAATTTTTGTGCTCAAACATTTCAACAACTTAACTTGTAAGTGACCAGTTCTGATAGAGCTGGTGCAAACTCTCTTTTTTTTCTATTTTCTTTTTTTTTCTGTTTTTTTTTTTTTTTTTTTTTTTTTTTTTTTTTTTTTTTTTTTTTTTTTTTTTTTTTTTTTTTTTTTTTTTTTTTTTTTTTTTTTTTTTTTTTTTTTTTTTTTTTTTTTTTTTTTTTTTTTTTTTTTTTTTTTTTTTTTTTT
>JAJMGV010000016.1:0-18261 GCA_030582695.1 [Candida] golubevii | reverse complement strand
GAAAGGCTCACACTGGCCGTTCTTTTGCTCGGCCCCACTCGTTGGCCCACTTTTTCCTCAGAGGTGGAGCGAGCCTCCCGTGATGATGGTGACCTGGACCAAATTTCATTTCCTTTTTTCTGGGCAACCACATTTTTTTTTTTTCTTAGAGAAAAATAATCGGTCGTGCACCGAGCTTGTCCCGAAGCTTTGTAAAAGGCTCATGTAATTCAGGAAAGAAAAATAAAAAAATAAAAAACATCGGCTGCATGGTAAGATTGCTTATGAGGGATATTAAAGTACTCGTTTAGAGACCGCCATGGCTTTTGATGCAAAGATGGACATTGGACAGGACGGACTCCGTACTGACGACACTAAATAGACTTCTACGAACGGCTTACACCATAAGTTTTAAAGAAGAAGAAAGCACATAATGAAAATTTAATATTTCTTTTGGGTTTCCTAGCTAGATAGCGAAATGTTTCCTGTGGAAACACACATGAACTGAATGTACGTTTCGAGATAGCCGTGGCCTGCGAGCTATCACGGAGGCTAGATGTGCAATGCTCGCCATTTATTGTCCTGAGAGAGTCTAGCGCATTTCACTTCCAAAAAGAACAACGCAAATTCTCTCAAAAATGTTTCTCTTGATTTTGCCTTCAGCATTGAGCTTGTTTTTAGCCTCTAATTGTTCGTAGTAGAACTCTTCGTGTTCTTCAACTTCCTTCAAGCCCGTGATCAAGTCCACGTCTTCAGGCTTTTTCCACTTCGACTTGAAGATCACTTTATAAAAGATAAAGATTGCAATGTCGACGAAGATCAACAAGTAGGAGAATAAGAAAGACGATATCTTCCACTGACCTGGAAGAAAGATCTCATAAGTGCCAACAAAAAGCATAATGAATGTGAGCAGTCCGCCGATAATGGCCAACCAGGGCTGAAACCACCCCTTAAATGGTAATGTCAGCCGGTCAATTCCTTGTGCTTTCATGGCTCTGTAAAAAAAGACATAGACAAAACACAAAATGGTGAAGTTGATCAACTGACAGGAGGTGATAAGATTGATAATCCAGTTGAGCACCACCGCCGATCCCTCATTCAATTGCAAAAAGGACACAAGAGACCAACACAAAGAAATCAAAACACAGTACATGGGTATACCAGACTTTGTTGTTGCGGCGAGGAACTTCGGGGCGTATCCATCCAAGGCAAAGCCATATAAAGTCCTTGACGAGCAGTAAGTGTAGGAGTTACCTGCTGAAAATGCCGCAGTCACGAGCAAAATGTTTACAATGTCGGGCAAGACACTGATGCCCATATTTTGCATTGCAATAACATATGGGGAACCACCGGCACCTGGGGCAGTGACACCCAAGGTTTTTAATAAAAGAGGGTCGTTGTAGGGTACAAGAATTCCCACACAAAGGGCACCGCCAATAAAGAAAAGACTAAGTCTGATGAACACCTGCTTGTAAGCAGATGGCAAAGTTTTCCGTGGGTTGATTGTCTCACTGGCAACCAAAGAAATATATTCTGGGCCCGCAAATGTGAAAGTGGCCCTTATAAGACAAGCTAAGAAACCTTGGAACCGACCCAAAGCACCCGTATGATAAGCCACATACATGGGTCCGGGATCTCTCCAGTAGCGGAAACCAAATGCATCACCCTGGGGATTTCCGCCAACCATTGTGATGAATGTGAAGAGAATAAGACCCGATGCTAATATGACTTTTCCCAAGCTGAGCCAGAATTCCACCTCGCCATATATCCCCACCCCGAAAATATTGATGAGAAAATACAAAACCACCTGGATGGCCAAAGGAATACCGGGAGAGTAATCATCCCTCCAAAAGTGGATAATGGAGTTTACAGTAACGACTTCGAACGGGATCTGAGCACAGCACAAAAACCAGAAGTTCCATGCCGTCATCACCTCAAGTGCATTATCACAGCACCGACCAGCCATTCGCACGAACGGCGAAGTGATGGGGAGATATGTGACCATTTCAGCTGTAGACACTGTAATGAAAAGAATGGGAATGGACCATACAACAAACCCCAATAACAAGTTGAGTGGCCCGTACTGGAGACCTTTTCCAATGGCTACGAACAAAGCCGAGCCAATGGTGGCTCCTATACCTAAGAGTTGCACGTGTCTTCCCCGAAGACATCTCCGAAGGTGGTTTGAGCTATCTCTGGTTGAGGAGGACTCGATGGACTTTATTGAGGTCGAGCTTTTTACCTCAGTATCTATGCCTTGGATCTCTACCGCTTCCGTCGAGATGCTGTCTCCTTTGGGAATATGTGGGACGAAGTTATCTTGAAGAAACGTCGCTATAGTCATTATACAGATGCTATATTGTTTGTCGAGTTCGGTGCGTGGAGGTAGGTTTTTTTTTTTTTTTTTTTTTTGTAATTTAGATCGATGGGCCAGAACAATAGTGGGGCTCTTGGGGTAGAGCAGTAGCGATGAGTGAGACAGTGGAGGCGCAAGTCTCTCAGAGACTTGATGTGTTTTTCAAGAGAAGATGAATAAAGTGCCAAATACTAAAAGAAGGGAAGTTGTTGGAGAACCTGTTTGGGCCATTGAGTGAGAATGAAAATTCGTCGCCAGATCTCAATGCAAGCATGCCTCCAGGCTCAATCTTTTTTTTTTTTTTCTTTTTTTTTTTTTCTTTTTTTTTTTTTATTATTAACTATTATATGACCTTTCTGTCTTGCATACACCGGAAAGTCCCCCACAGTTTTCCGGGGATACGAGATATTGAATAGCCTCTACAGGCATACGCTTCTATTGTCAAAGATCTAGGGGTTTTTCTGAAAGATGTCTTACGAAAAAAAAAAGTTTAGCTTCTATTTCATTTTAACTCTATGTTAACGTCAAAATTGTATACTTGAAAACGGTTGTTGTATTTACTTGCTTTTCGGGGCGAGCTGGTTCCATGCATGATCATGTGGCCACGGTTTCTACCAGATAGAGGCCCAGGATATCCGACACTTTATTGCCTGAAGCCTACTGAGCAAGTGAGCTGATTTTTCAGGCCGGCTTCTATAGCTACTCAATGCTTTTGCTCGGGTTTATGTGGGGCTCTTGGTATAAAATTAGGTGTAGGTAAATACCACCATACCGTCCGTACAATATTCAGGTTTCTTTTTAAACGTTCTTTTTTTCATCTTTTTCTATGATTTTCCGGGGTCCTTTCGTTTTCGTATTGATACAATGTCACAGGAAATACATTGGTTCGAACGTTGATAAGATATGCTATGGGTTATCACACAGGTTAACCTCTCCCAGGCTATTCCCTAACTTATGGTATATGACTATATGAATGGCATGCTCTTGAGATGCCTCTCTTGAAGCCACCCGCTCTGCAAATGAGCTCGCAAAATGCCCGGAACACCAAAAACTCTTTCAAACCTGCTTCTTTAATCCCGCCCAAATAACACTATTACCAAGGAGACTGCTATATTGCAATAATACCGATTTCCATCACTCAGTGCTGCAAAGGTGCATACAACACTTGAGTGACATATTTGCGCTTGTATCTCACAACTGAAGCCACCGCCAAGGTGTTGTGCTTGATACTGGTAGTGGCCAAATGATTAAGCACCACATGATTTGGGATAGGCAACGCTCCCGAGTTGTTGTGTTTGTCCATGGAATTGAAGTTGTTCAAGATCACATTATCTAGCTGCGGAGGCAATTGCGGCGGATGAAGCCATGCCTGCTGCTGCCCATTTTGTGACTTTGCCTGTTCGTCAATTGCAAGGTAGTATTGTTCCATTACTTTCGGCTCCACGAAAATCGGCGGAATGTCGTTGATGTAGTTGTACACCTTGTCGTCCACTATAGGATCACCGTCTTCATCGTAGTAGCGCAGGTATCCATCTCCCATATCATCGTCATCGTTCGTAAATTTGAAGATTGAGTCGGAACGTGGTCTGCCTGCGAAAGATCGACCTCGCGTTTGACCCTGACCCTGCAGCTGAGATTTCTTTCGTTCTGCCTGTTCCCGTTCTTGTTCCTTTTCCTCCTCTAGTTTGCGCTGCTGCCTTAAATGCATCTGGACATGTTCAGGTGTAACTTCAACGTAGTTTACAAAGTTTCCCATTTGGTCAGTTGCCGTAGGCAAGAAATCGGAGAAACGCAATTCATTGTCAATGACAAATCTGAACCGATGCGTTCCTACTGGAAGCCCGAGAGTAACTACGTGTGTGTTATCTTCTTGTTTCTGCAAACCAATCATCTTCCTCCATCCCGTGAAAGACCCGGTCACGTATACTTTCTCGCCTCCTTGGACCCAGCTGATGTCCACAGGCACGTTGATTGACTGTTCCGGAACCTGGCCCGTGCCTGAAAGTTGCTCTTGTTGGGCAACATCATGATTGTTTTGAGGTTGCTGTTGATGTTGATGACTTTGTGGAGATTTGGGTGCAACATCTTGCGCCTGACGTTCTGAGGGTGTCTCAGCGGTGTTTTCGCCCGAGTTTTCGACATGCATCTTCTCCGAATCGGGTTCATCTGTCAAGATTAGCGTGGACTTACGCCGTTGGGGAGTATGAGTGGTTTCATCTTTACCAATGCTGTCGAGAGCATTGGAAACGTCCAACATTGAGATGTCGTTTTGATCCGACATCGGAGAATAGATTCAGGGGCTGGTTATAACTGGAGAATATGATGTGAAACTCAAAATGTTGCACTTTAGAACGGAACTTTGAAATGGGGCGGAGCGAGTGATTTATTCCTGTTGGATGTCGTTGGGTGTCTTTGTTTGGCTCTGTTTTCAGGACGCTGGCCTTTTTTTTCCGTGGTTCTGGCCCGTTTAGTGCGCTGTTTTTCTGGCCATAGAAAGAGAGTTTGACGCCCAAATCTGGAGTCAATGCGCGAGTGCGCGACCTGGCCTGGTTCTTCTTATGGTGCTAGTAAAGTGACACCGATGGCTTTGGATACTGAGATTAATAAATTACATAAGAAAGGGCCGAGAAATTAGGAAGGATTTGAGTGAATTTATCAAAAGCATTCCCCTCTTTTTCGATATTTCGGAAGTAGCTTTTCGTGGTCAATGACATTGGCTCAAGCTGGGACGGAAAGGGTGCTGTGGATCCCCAATGCATGGATGCGACTTTTTTGGCACTCGACCTGGTGTGCGAAGTAACCATGTAAAAAGCTATCTGAGCAATTAAAGGTACGCCTTCAATTTCTTTCTTTTAAAATGTGAATTGCCATGTCTCTGAATAATCTTGGCAAGCCCCTAATCTCTTCTCACTAGAACACCGAGAGAAGTCTCGGAGATAACTAATAAAGCCCTCTTGACTATTCACGTGCCAACCTCCAGTTGGCTCGTTAACGGTAGTGGAATTTTTGCAAAGGCCTCCACGCAGAAGTAGAGACAACGAATGCCAATTAAACGGCTGGGTTTTCTGTTTCGAGAAGTAGCCTCTTTAACCTCTTAGGGAAAGTAAAGAAAGTGACCTAGCGGACTAGAGAAAAAAAATTAAAACAGCAATAGTGCAATACGTTTAACCACGTTCGCCTCACGAAGGGATTTGACTCAGACTAGTCGCTTCATGTCTCGTGTGGAGACATAAATTTTGAAACATATTGTTTGCAGTAAGATTCCTAACCGGGGACACATTGGGTGCTATCTAACAAGTTAATGACTATATTGAAAGTCGTGACTTGTGTTCCGGATAGAAAGGCCTGCTTAGACTGCGTGGCTAAATTAGGAAAACACACTTTTAGCAAATCAATGAGCCGTACAAAGAAAATTAAGAAACCAAAACTCACAAACCACAGATGCCGTAGCCAAGAGCAAATAACTTTACATAGGTAAAGCAGTCGATTCTTCCCCTCCAAAACATTAAAAGAAATTCCTACAACTCGAGCTCTATTTTCAGAACCAGGAAATTTCGAACAATTATTCCAGCACCCGCATGCTGAAACAAGAAGTCATTTGAAAGTTGGTTTCAGAGTTGGGAAGACTCATGCATGTCTGCAGATCGGTGCAGTTTAAGTAGTTTTCTTCATGCGAGGATTGCATCAATCAACTCATCGATTAAGTGCGTTTGCGAGTTGCCCACCCAGCGCCATTGCGAGTGCTGTATTAGGCAAGTGATTTAAACAGCATGTATATTTTGCACCCACTAGCATCGCAAAGGATTATATAAACCAGTAGCAAGTTTCGTCATGGAAATTTTCATTAAACCACCCAGTCATGATTTCCCCAATAGATCCCGCCGAAATACCACTCAACATAACTTTTGGTGAGGAAGTCTTTGCTGTTACGTTTGGACAGCTCGATGAATCTCTTCGGGATAGTATCCGCATGGGGATTGTCCAGGGCTTGGCCATCGGCGCTGCTTCTTTGCTTATGTTCGTATCTTGGTTCGTGATCGTCCATAAGAAAACGCCAATGTTCATTTTGCATCAGGTCTCATTGGTGTTCCTTATTATCCGCACAGGGCTCTATATTGGTTACCTTTTTGGTCCTCTCAACTCGTTGGCATTCACATACACTGGACTATTCTATAACTTTTGGAGCAGCTTCCATACGACCATTGCTGCAAATACATTTTACGTGCTATTAATCGCGAGTATTGAATGTATTCTTGTCTACCAGGTGTACGTAATTTTCAAGTCCAGCAAAGCCAAGTCTTATGGGGTGGTATTCTCCCTAACTTCCGCCGCCCTTGCAATCGTGGTGGTGGTATTATACATCATCAGTATCACACATAACTTGATGAGGACGAAAGCGGAAGTCACTGATGGATTCACCAGATACGGAAGCTGGGAAATAAATCTCCCCTTTATCATGTTCTCGGCCTCAATTAATTACACATGCTTGCTCTTGATTGCAAAGTTATGCGTTGCTGTTCGAACACGGAGAGTCTTGGGTTTAAGACAATTTGACTCGATGCACATTCTCCTCATAATGGCAACGCAAACATGCATCGTGCCTTCCATTATGGTGATTTATGCATACACCAGAAAGACTCCTTCCGCGGTGTACTTGAATATAAGTTTGATTATCACTGTTTGCAACCTACCTTTGAGTTCGTTGTGGGCTACATCTGCAAACAATACCTCAATGCCCAACTCTTGTCTGAATGCTATATTCAGCAGATCTTCAACAAATGAATCGTCCGAACACACACTTTCGTCTTTTTACAAAGTACTGAAGACTGGAAGCAGCCCGATTTCGGACTTCGAAAAGGGCACTTTAGCAGAATCATTGCCGGAGGCATCCGGTTTGCATGGTGATGCCGACTCAATCGAGAAAATTCTTCGGGAAGTTGAACAGGAACAGGCCTATGAGCATTAGTCTGAGGTGCTGTGAAGAAAAGACTCTGCTGGCTCATTGTCTTGATAATTCCTACTCGGGATGTACTGACCTGGATTTTTTTTTTTGTTCCTGATACTGAAACACATGAAAATTAGTTAAAGACAATTTCATTCTAATACATCCGTCAAAGTGAGCTTAAAAAAACCAAGCATTTCAAATCAGCTAATTACTATGGATAAAGTGGGACAAAAATCTTCAAAGTCTGAGGAAAATCTTTAAGAAAGATATCTTTTCAGTACTCTTTAGAACTCACCAGTAGCACTTTATCATGATGTTGGCTGTTTCCAGCTAACAAAAGATATCAATCTATCGTTGACCCGCACACTTAGGCAAGGCTTCAGGCAGGTACCAGTTATTTAATGACACCACATTCGAACTTACTGGTTCGAGTAGATTCGCGCAAATGGTATCTATTTCTGCTCTACTGAGGCAAACTTTTAATATTTTTATCAATATTTCATCAAATTATATCCAATCTCAAATCTTGTTCGCATGCTTTCATCGTCCCGGACCTCTATTCGTAGTGTGCACATGGACACTGTCCCCGCCCTCACGTAGCCAGTAGCATCGCTAGCCTATCCTGACGAAGTTAAACATCCTGAACTTAGCTGACATCCAGAATAACCTCCATTTTCAAGCTCTTCTTCTCCTCCCAGCAGATTTAGCTATAAGCACCATTTTGCCCATAGACGCACTGAGTTCGGAATTCAGAGGAAACGGGAGCTAACATTCACCTACTCCAAGTCAGTCACAATGCTGTCATTTTTCGAAAGCCCGTTTCAAATGGATGAAGATCTAGATCCTGAACCCGAGCCGAGTCTATCCTCCCTGAATTCTGGATATAATCATACGAACGCGAAAGACTTCGGCGACAAATCTTCACATGATACACCACTGAGTTTGAAGCAACTACGATCCCGACTAACCAGTGTCAAACTCGAAGAAGGTGCTGGAACAACCATCGAAGAAAATGAAATGACATTTGAAGAAGATCTTGACGATAAGTTTGACGGGGATGCTGCCAAGAACGATACTGAAGTCCCGTCCCACAAAGAGGTGGCTGTGGAAGAAGAAACTTTGACTCCACCCGAGAATTTTGCCCCAGTCATAAACAAAATATATCGTTCGTCGTTTCCACAGAAGCAGAACTTTGGCTTTTTGAAGAAGTTGAAGCTCACTTCAGTCCTTTGCCTAATTCCAGAAGAGTACCCGCAGGCACAACAGGAGTTTTTTGAGAAGGAAGGCATCAAGCTATTCCAGCTTGGCATGTCGGGGAACAAGGAACCTTTTGTCAAGATCAGTGGCGAGCTCATAACCAAGGCGATGGAAATCGTTATAGATCCCGCTAATCAGCCGATATTGATTCATTGTAATCGAGGCAAGCATCGCACGGGATGTTTGGTCGGTGTCCTACGTCGACTTCAAGGTTGGTCGCTCACAATCATTTTTGATGAGTACAGGAAATTCGCTGCTCCTAAAGAGAGGCCCATGGACCAACAGTTCATTGAATTATATGATGAAACTCCCATTGTGGAATACGCCTTGAAAGCGGGATTCTTACCAATGGCGTGGCTGTGACATTATGTACAAAAATGTGAAAGACAAGGAACTCGCCAAGCATGATTGCCTAACACGAGCCATGAAATTTGTTTCTTGTGTGGTTTTAATGAATTTCGGTGCCCCTGGATAGCAAGCACATGTGACACTAGCGATTATTTTTGACCTGATTGAAACATAAAGACTCTATTTACCATCTATCACACGAACCGTGCTCCAAAAGAAGCCACTATATATGCAAGAAGGTTATCTTAACCCAACAACTTGACGGGTCTTTGAGGTGTGGAAGGCCAGAAAAACTGCTTTCCATAGATGCCCGCATTACCCAAGGCCAAAATGGAAAGCGCCACTGGGCTCAATCGACCTCTCAACATACTGCGGAGTGAGGGTCTACCATTTACTATAGTGTAGAGGGCAGACCATGCAAAAGTGAAGCCTGCCCCGTTTGTGACATCCCCGTCGTAAATAATCCAACTTCCCAACGCATTGGCCGCAGCAAACAAAAGGCAAGTTTTCCTGGTGGGCTTGGTGAGCGTTGATGATTTAGAAAACAGAGAAGAGCCTCCAGAAGATCCCAATTTGGACGAGATCGCCTGTGGGGACGATAAGCCAACAGAAAGAAGGGCTGCCGAGGTCAATAATGGTGGAATTGCCGACTGTCCCGCAATATTAATATAGTCCGTGGCAGTATTCTGAATATCTTCCATTGTTGTATTGGTTGCGGAGTGGTTGAAGAAGGACACTGAAATACAAGACGATTCCCGAAAATGACTGGAATGAGTTTTTTAATTCAAGACTCCCTCCGGTTTGTTTTTGGATTTGCTTTTCAGATGACAATGCTATCTCGGTGGCTGAGACTTTTTGCTACAGGCAGATGAAAATTAACGTTCCAACTAGAGATCCACATATTCTAGAGGTTGCTGCGTGAAAGGGCGGTAACACCCGTACACCCGGCGGAATTACATGACAATCCCCGCGAGTCTTTAAGCGAGATTGCGAAAGGGCCCCAGAATTTCACCAGCTTTATCTACATCATAAACTCTCCAACACGAATTTGTGTATTGTACACTAATTTACATAAAATACCAGATTTAAAACCTCTTAAAATCCCTAAGATCTCTCACCTCTCAATCTTCTAGCCAATTGGATGTCCTTCTTTTGGATAGTGACTCTCTTGGCGTGGATGGCACACAAGTTAGTGTCCTCAAACAAGGAAACCAAGTAAGCCTCAACGGACTCCTGCAAAGCACCGATGGCAGAGGACTGGAATCTCAAGTCAGTCTTGAAGTCTTGAGCAATCTCTCTCACCAATCTTTGGAAAGGTAACTTTCTGATCAAAAGCTCAGTCGACTTTTGGAATCTTCTGATCTCTCTCAAGGCGACGGTACCTGGCTTATATCTGTGAGGCTTCTTGACACCACCAGTAGATGGGGCCGACTTTCTGGCAGCCTTGGAGGCCAATTGCTTTCTTGGTGCCTTACCACCGGTAGACTTTCTAGCTGTTTGTTTTGTTCTAGCCATGTTTAATGATTTGAATGGAAAATTAGATTATCGAGATGCGGTGCGGATGTTCGTCTTATATATGGGGTGTGTGGTTTAGAGCATGGCTGCGACGGTGGGAGCGTTTGTAATTCTTTTCCTTTGGAATTTTTTGCAGTCGCGCGGCCGCCCCAGCGTTACTCTCAGACCACGAAAAGACACTCTCTGGGTATTCTTCGTGTCGGGCGCACGCGGAAAGCCCTGTTTAGCCCGGTATCAAACCTACGCGTGAGCGAGTCAGTGGGCCGCGAACAAAGAAGGATGCTTTCGGCATCTTCTGGCTGCGAAACGAGATGTTGAGCGCGCCGGTGATACAGGTTTTTGAGGAAAAGCGCACTTTGGCTCATGCTGGAATATGCGTGTGTGTCACGTAAATTTGGGCACTGGCATTCCAAGGCTTCTCACCACGTCACGAACACCGTGAAGCGAAATCACCCTTCTCATATTTTGTTTCGTCAATTCTCCTGCAAAATCGCAACACGCTCAGGTCCTGTACGTCCAGGCGTGGTTGCAAACACCACTCCTGATATAAATAACCCCACGTCTCTCGTCTTCATTTGGCATAAAAATTTTTTAGTATCATCAAATAATTATATCAATATGTCCGGTAGAGGAAAAGGAGGAAAAGGTCTTGGAAAGGGTGGCGCTAAGCGTCACAGAAAAATCTTGAGAGACAACATCCAAGGTATCACAAAGCCTGCCATCAGAAGATTGGCCAGAAGAGGTGGTGTTAAGCGTATCTCTGCCTTGATCTACGAGGAGGTTAGAGGTGTCTTGAAGTCGTTCTTAGAGAACGTCATCAGAGATGCTGTCACCTACACCGAGCACGCCAAGAGAAAGACCGTTACCTCTCTTGATGTTGTCTACGCTTTGAAGAGACAAGGTAGAACCTTGTATGGTTTCGGTGGTTAAGCAGCTGCTTACTCTTGCTCATTTTGTGTGTATAGGAGGTCTGGCGCCGCTCTGTATTACTAGCTTCTGTTATTCAGTGTATATTAGAATTTACGATCGATTCGAAGAACAATGATATTTTTGTAGGTCATCTGTTAAAAGTGATCAGCACAAGAGCGTCTTGAAAGGTTGTTTAATT
This sequence comes from [Candida] golubevii, assembly GCA_030582695.1. Taxonomy (NCBI): domain Eukaryota; kingdom Fungi; phylum Ascomycota; class Pichiomycetes; order Serinales; family Metschnikowiaceae; genus Metschnikowia; species [Candida] golubevii. The sequence continues at coordinate 6,753 of JAJMGV010000016.1, read as the reverse complement.
ATGGGGAATGCTTAATTTCGTCTTGTCTAACAACTATTAGCTGACCACGTATAAATTACCGTTCGTGAGATCAGGTTGCATGTTCCATCAAGTACCCTGTAATATGCCGAACAACCTTAACTCCGATCATCTTCTCCGATCCTTTCTCCCTTTCTAAGCTCCCTGTCGAGTTTTCTTTCCACAAGCCTCTCCATTTTATCCAAGTTAATCGGCTCTGGAGGTTTGAAGTCGTCGGACAAAACACGTATATAGTTTTTGAGGCACACTGAGTTTCTGTTCTCAAGTTCACGTGTGAGGACGGGACACTCACACCGACATCCAACTCCGTTCCTCACTGGTTTGTCGGGCCCATTCCCGGTAATTTTTTTGTGCCACTCCTTCTGGTCATCCTCGTACCCATTTGAGACATATGGTAGTTGCTTTCCTGGGGCGTTTCCTGGACAGTGCCCTAACGTCGAATGCATATATCCGATATCTCTGAAATAATGCAATTGCTCTCTTGGGAGCAACATGGAGACTGCGATGGAGTGGACAGGTGCATCGCCCCATCTCTCTTTGTAGAATCCACCTGATCGCTCTAGGTACTGAAAGTAGTCTTGGTAAGTTTTCGAGAGAAACACTTCTGTTTTCGCAATCTCGAAGTTTGTCCAAAAGTGGCATAAATTGTACTCTTCGTCAGCAACTCGATCCTCGTACAATTGTGGCTTCTCGGAAGCTTTTTCAAAAATGTTAGTCACATGCTGAAACTCCTTAATGCGTTCAAGATCTTTGTTCGTCTTGTTTTTCTTTTCAAGGAGTCTTCGAAGATTGACATTGGCCTCAACTTGATTTCTCAAGTCCTCAATATCCGTCCATGCGTCGTATTGATCAGCATTTTTGCCAATTAGCTTCGGATATCTCTTCGCGACAAAGTCCCACGCTGACTGAACTTGTATGTTATTCTCCTTTATGAAAGCTTTGGTAGTCATGAATAAAGAGGGCGCAGTGTAGTATAACTCCTTGATGGTAACGGTAAAGCCGTATGATTTGTTGTGCTTTTGCATTTCAATGAATGGGTCATAGGTCAAATCGCAATAGAACTTCACACCCGGTTCTACTCGCCAGTACCACTCTCGCTTACGCACCAAAGGATGGTCGTAAAAATGGCCAGAGTAGAAACGGCACATCTTATGATATGACTCCATGTTGCCATACATCACCGTTCGATCCCCCTGACCATCTATCCACTCCTGGAATTCGGTTCGATCTATATCTGCGGGAAAATCCCAGTGTTCGGGTGTGACAAGTCCGAATTCGACATCTCCGGTTGTATGTTTCTTCACGGCCTCCTTGAAGTCCTCACTGAACTCCTCGTCATTCAAAAATACCCATGTATAGCCAAACCACTGGTTGAAATGCCTCTCTAAAGACTTGATAGAACTAACGACATCTTCGATTTCTGAGTTTCTCGCTAGCATAACAAACGATGCATTTGCACGTGGCGCGTCTGTATCTGGCACACGACACCCAATTTCGAACGGAAAGTCTCTCTTCGAAGATAAGTTTTTTCGTGAAAGCTTCTCGGCTTTGTCATGTGAGAAGTCCGGGAAGTCGGTTTGAGGAGTAGCATTCCTTTTATAAATTTTGAAAGTCACAAGAAATAGTACAAGAAGTAACACAAGGATGAACGCAAACCCTAAGAACCTTCGTAGTATGTTCCAGGTTCTAATATGCTTGTGTTTTAGACGGGATAGTTTATAGAGATAGTGACGTTTGGTTCTCTTCCACGTTGGCTCAGTGGCCGGAGCTAGGAACTCTTCTTCAAACTCCTGGAATCCCGAAATTGGGCTCATGCTTTCCTGCGAGGTGCTTTCTCTCATTGTTGAAAAGTTTGGTATTTGAATGAATGACGTAAATATTCTAAAAGATAAGAACTGAAAAGGCGAAAGCCACAAAACACTCTTCCCACCCCTTCCAATATATATATATGTAATCCGTCAGAATGACTTGAGGGCCTGAGAAAACGAATTTAAAGGAATGCGAGCGAGCTCCAAAATTGACGGGCCCACGCGAAAAATCAAAAGCAGAAGCGAAGGAAAAAAATCACACACGGCAGAGGACGCAATCGCGACTTCATTCGCAGCAGGCCTATCGAAAAAAGACGGCTCTGAGTCCGGCTGGACCATGTTTTGAGAGACTTCGGACGCCACTATGTATATATATATATAAATGCTCATAGAGAACTTCTTTTTCATAAATCTTACTGATAAGACATGCGGCCATTGTTTCACACAATAGTCTTTCTTTCTCACTGAACATGGCTTACGCGCAGCACCACTACCACAGTTAGACCACGATAAGGTATCAAATAGTACACATCTGGAAAGTATGAATCTTCATTGTCATCTTTGGAGATAATCATCGGCGTGGAAGACTGACCTAGATATTTCCATCAGACTTGCTTGATATTCCTGGTCATCATCCAGAGCTATGCGAACGCGTCACTTGAGATACCGCGTTACATGATACTCTGGCAATGCGATAAGACGCGTGTCGTGGTAGCGGCCCAAAACTTCTTTGGCTTGGCAACCAGCACCAAATTGAAACATCAAATGATAACAAACAAAAAACCACTCACATTTTTTAGGCTGTCGTAATATCTCGTTGATCGTGTTGAAGCGGGGTCATTCAGAACGAACAAAAAAAAAAAAAAAAAAAAGCGCCATGCAGTAGAGACTTCTCTCTAGAGTTCATACACCATACTCAGCATGTCTTGTTGCAAACGCCCAGTCAATCACTTCTCTCTTTTTATTGCATTCCGAAGCAAGTTGAGATCATCATTCAATTCTTCAGGCTTGAGTCCTTGCACTCCTGCTATGGGACGGTGGGACCCCCGCGTGTTTGGGCGTCCATTTGATTTCTCCTTCTCCGATAATATTTTGTAGACACCACCATCTTCATTGTTCATGATCAAATGATTCAAAGTGTCGTAATCTTTATCACTGAGATTGCTATCATTTCCACTACCGCCACCAATATGATGCGTCTGACTCAGACCACTGTGATGGCCGTTACTTGTGCTTTGCATTCCTGTCGAAAGCTCGTCGTTGGACGAATAGCGAGTTTGATAGTGGCGTCTGCGTTTGGACGAAGATGCATATCCAGGAGATAAGTTTCCGTTTCCTGTACCATTTTTTAGGTGGCCAGTCATGGATGCCGATACGGGTCCGCTATCAGACATATCGTCTGTTTCGCCAACAGTAAACCTAGAAGACATTTCACGCTTCCTCAAGGATCTTCGGTCGTTCATGCTGAGAGAAGAAGAAGCAGCGGCAGCGGCATTGAGAGCGGAAACAGCCGAGTACTGGTTTGTCGCCATTGTCCCTGTATTCCACAGACTTGCGTTCACCAAATTCAACAAAAGCTTGTCCTCCTTAAGCTGCTTCACTTGCTTCTGAAGTTTATCGTAAAACTTCTCTTTGAGAAGCTTCACCATCATATCATAGTTGGCTGTTGCTGTCTCGATTGCCTCATTATATTCGTCCTCTACACGTTTCACTTGATATTCTTCCCAGAGCCGAAGCCTTGTGAGCTCGTAATCTCTGTTTTGTTCCAAGCGTGTTTTGCGGCGCACGTAATCCTCGTTGGTTCCCTGTTGAATGGATGCCAACCTCGTTTGAAGATTATGAAGAAGGCCCCGGTAGTAGTTGTTCCGGTCTTCCGCGAAAGAAACCTCCATTTTGTTAAGACGAGTGGCTATCTGTTGCCGCCGTTTATCTTTTTTTGACCCAGCTATATAGTTAGTATAATTTCCAAAGAGTTGAGAATGTAAGAGCCTGGTGGGCGCACAGTGGTGTGCTTTTAATGAAAGCTGTCTTTTGTTGACCTGGCTCAGCATAAAGGGAAAGTTGGAAAATCCCCCCACAAATAGTAAAACCTTTAGACATACCCTCGCCAGCAGCACCATTTCGCTTGTAATCTTCCATAGCTATCGTTCTGTGTGGTCCAAGGTTGGGTGATTTTCACTGTTTTATGTGGAGTTTATAGGTTTTAACTCAATGGTTTGGTCTTGGACGGGGTACCATCAGCGTGCCGGCACACAGGCCGAGAACACAACTGGGGAGACAGTAATCTGCACGAACGCTTCGAGCAAAGACTGCCACCATCGAGTCTATCTGCAGGCCTGCCATGATTTTGGGACGGGCAAGATATATTGCGGCAACAGCAAGTTAAGAAATCTTCATGTGAATGCAAATGCTTTAAATTGTTTTAGTTGAATCTGCACATGTGGTTTCCTTTGTTCGGTTCGGGAATTCCGCTCACACGTGCGACTCTCTAGGAAATGTGGCCCTTCTGCTTGTGGTGCTTGGTCTCTGGGAGATCGGTTCTTAGATTACATTTAGCATTATATTTAGCTCCCTTTCGAATCGCTTTGCTTACAGTTTCTGTCTTTTTCTTGTTTCTTTTGTGGATTTGATGATTGGAGTTGGATAAATCGTGTTCCAAAGTTGGATATGGCCGTGTTGTTCATACTTCAGACACGCATTGGACAGCACGCCATTAAACACAGTGCGTACTTTATGTTAGATCTACTTGTCAGAGAAGATTACTCCGTACCTATGCTTTCGGTGTGGTTATCTTTCTTCTTTCTGTATTGGTATCTTCTCGGGCCCAAAACAACTAGGTATCTAGGAGTATACGTATCATCACTTGATACCAAGTCCTCTCTCAAATGGACTACTTCTCCAGAGAACTTGTGGTGTTTCAACTAGCATCCAACTACTCAATCTCCATTGCAATAGCTAAGAAGTCATGTTTGGAATCTTTACCTGCTGCCATTTGCGCTGCTTTTACAATGCCCATTGCAACCAAATCAAAGTCCAATTCGTGAGTAAAGCTTTCTTTAAGAAGCTCCAAGTCCTGGATCTTCGTGAACGCTTCTTTAACCTGGCGTGTATCCAACTCGTGCCTTACTCCTTCTGAAACAATAATTAAGACGTCTTTTGGCTGCGATGGCCAAGAATAATCTCTTCTGGTATCATTGATGGTGCGTTCAGTAATAAATTCTTCTGAGAAGCAGATTTCGTGTACAGAACCGTCTTTGTACTGCCCTCGATGGGTAGATCTGATTAACTCTCCATTTCTATACAAGCCAGCCCATCCTGACCCAATATTTGAAATGGCAATCTGGTTAGACGGTTTAACAATCGCATAGAGAGCAGATAGACATCCAGTGTATCGCTTACCGGCTGTCACATCTTTCCATGATTGATCAAAAACCTGGATACTTGTAGCTTTGGATCTTGGAGAGGCGTTTGCGAAGATTTCCTGGGCCGATTCAATCATGGCTAGACAGATAGCTGATGTGTCTTGAAACAGTGGCGCTTGTCTAATTTTGCCCGTCATCACTCCCAAGAGAATATGTTTATCACGAAAGCTGCGCAAAAACCCAAAATCTTTACCCATTTTCTCCTGACTTGAGATATTGTTTGGCATATTGATTTTCGTACTATAAGCCATATTCGCCAGCTTGCAGTAGCCCCCTTCGAAGATCTTACGCTCAACTCCTAAAATTTTGTACAACTCCCGCCTCCTGCTTTCTATGGCAATCTCGTCAAAGTAGTTTTCACCTATATAGGAATCTAAACCAAGTGTTGCCATTTTTTCTTTGAGGACATTTATAAGTTCTGAGACAGACACTTTTTTGAGATGAGATAAACTCCCTGCGATGCTTTTTTCAAAGTTCTTTATAGCAGGCGGATCTGAGTACTGGTGGCGTTTCTCGGATTTCCAATTTGAAGAATATTGAACTGGTAGTCTTTGGTATATAGTCGGCAGGGAGGCATTCATTGATCCTCCTAATGTCGTGGCACTAAAAACCGTGATTAGTAGAATTATCTCCGAAGAAATCATTGAAAGTGATGAAGGAAAATGCAAACCACAAACGTTGATGACTATATGAACATGTTAAATACCGCTTTTTCAACCGATTTCACTCTATTTCATGTCACAAGATTTCTCCGGTAGAGATTTGAAACTAGAACTAATTAATGCTCCGTCTGAAGACTGCACTAAAGACACCAAGGCAAAGCGTGGCTTGAAACATTTCACTGGCAATCAAACAATTTACTTGTCAAAAAAGACAGTTTATTCGCGAAGAAGAATTCTCTCAGTGATCACTAAAATCAACAAATACGGCAGAGTATCGTAAATTGTGGGGGCGGAAACCCGTGAACATTTCGACTTATGTCTGTGCAATACGGTCATAAAATTTCTGTGGCATCTAAATAGCTTCTTTATCGGCTCAAAAATTCAGGCAAGTAAGCATCAAAAATCGTATTTTCTTTCCCTGGGTACAATACATCTTTGAGCTTGTGTAACTCCATTGTTATTGTTTTAATTATCGGAGAATTTTTGATAGGAGCTCTAATGCAAGCCTCCAACAGATCATATATATGTTTTCAAACACAAATTTCATAGGTTTCACTAGCTAAATAATCCAAATTTAGACTTTCATAGAAGAGAGAAAACCTTGAGAATGGCGCCTGTTAATTGCAAACCGCGTCGTTTCAAATTGTCAGAACATGGATGTTCTAGGTCGATGGGCGCGAGATCACGTGCAAAGATCATGTGAGCGACATCACGTGGAAGAAGTACACGTGATCAGCGGCGGCGTGTCGGAGTCACAAATAGGGGAAATATTGTCTGAGAGAAAGGAACCTCCTTTTTCTCTACGGGTCTTGGATACAATTGCAGTAATCTGAGGTCCGAAGT
>JAJMGV010000015.1:209687-220507 GCA_030582695.1 [Candida] golubevii | reverse complement strand
TGCTATAAAGTACTTTCCAGATTTTGCCTTTTTCAGCTTTCCGCTAAATTTACGTCAGACCAGGTGCTCGGATTTGCCTCCACAAGGCATTGATGGACTTGGCCCAGACTCTTTCATCACTCACTCCAACTCTACTCTCAGTCTCTCACAACAGTGCGCGCCACACAGTGGGAGTAATCGCTACCCTAGGATCCGAAGGTCTTCCCCAGATCATGTCCTTCGAATTTTAGCCACACGATCTTACGCTTGAAAAGTCTGAACTCAAAGCCCAAACTCAAAGCCCAAACCCAAACGCAAGCCCCTGAAATCCGGAAAACAGGTGATTTGCCGCCAAATTCAAAAAATACCGCTTCATTCTACTTTATACATTTCTGTCGCTTTTTAGTCCAAACAGGCGAAATATCACACCTTGAACTTGATCTACCATGGCTGACAGCAGCCCCATGTTCAACATCCCGCCTTCTAGAGGCCGCCAGCCGAACCTGAAACTACTGCTTTGCATTCCACTGCCTCTTCTGCTTGGACACGCGGAAAACATCCAAAGCATGTCCCCTGCCCTGCAAAGTTTATCTGTGGATGCTTCGACACTAGATGGTCCGGAGCCGTTGCCTTATTTTCCAAAGCAACAGCATCCTCAGAATAACCGGCGGCGCAAACCGGTGCCGCTAGACTTTACCCAGATCGACGGCGCACACTCACACGTGGCAACCCAGGGAACAAACCAGGCGAAAAATCCAAATCAGGGAGTAAACTTCGCCTACGGAGCTCTGTACACACAGCTAGATTGCCTGAGAACAAAGCCTGTACTTGCGGCACACAATAACGGTGTAGAAACTCCAGCCAAGTCGCCACTACGAACGGCAGAATCGCTCAATGATTTGACTCCAGACGACTGGAACTCGTTGGCCAATTCCAGCCAAATCAAAGAGCTCGAAAAACTCGGCGAGGGCAACGGCGGCAGCGTGTCGAAATGCGTGCTTGAACAAGGATCTCCTGTGTTTGCTTTGAAACTCATAAACACGGATCCGAACCCAGATACCCAGAAACAGATCATCCGCGAGCTCCAGTACAACCGGCTGTGCCATCTGGCCAATATCGTCAAGTACTACGGCACGTTTGTGGTGGAAAAACAGCTGATGATTGGCATAGCCATGGAGTATATGGGCGGGGGAACCTTGGACGCCATTTATAAGCGTGTGCTTGAGCTCGATCCGACCAACCGCGTCAATGAAAAGGTGCTTGGAAAAGTGGCGGAATCCGTACTCAAGGGATTGAGTTACCTCCACCTGCAAAAAATCATCCATCGCGACATCAAGCCCAGCAACATTTTGTTTGACACGCGAGGAAACGTGAAGATTTGCGACTTTGGTGTCAGCGGCGACGTTGTGAACTCGCTAGCGACGACTTTTGTGGGCACACAGTATTACATGGCACCCGAACGAATCATGGGCCAACCCTATACTGTTAGCTGTGACGTGTGGTCGCTTGGAGTGACGCTACTAGAAGTGGCCCAGGGCAAATTCCCGTTCCATTCGCAAAGTGAAAATCCCTTGGGACCCATTGAGCTTCTCTCTTTGATTCTCGAGATCGAGCCTAAACTAGAGGATGCACCCGACGACCAGATCTACTGGTCGAACTCATTCCGCAACTTTTTGGGGTATTGCTTGAAGAAGTGCTCCGAAGACCGGCCTGGGCCTCAGGAGATTCTCGCCCATCCATGGTGTGTGGGACAGCTGCAGCTTAATGTGAACATGGAGAAGTTTGTGAAGAGAGTGTGGGGACTATAACGGAGAAGGGAATTAAACTCGGGCGCATAAAAGAAAAAGGGATTTTTAAGTTTTCGAGTTGTTGGGTTTTTAAATCTTGGATTTCCCGGAACCATTTTCCGCCTACTTTTAATGAAGAGTTGCATTTTCACTGTATCTCAAAGTGCAAGGCTAATTAAACAAGAGGAAGGTGTGGCCAAATTGCAAATTGCATCCCCGCGACATTAATTTCGTCTCCTGGCGATTGATCGAAAGAATACATGAGTGAGAAGCGGGGGCCAAAACTGGAGAAAAAACACGAAGCACGGAACTCGAAAAGTACCAAAGTTTCACAAACTCCGCAAAGTCTGCAAAGTCCGCAAGCTTCATATACTCAGCTTTCAGTGTATGGGGTCAGGAAATCAGATTCATCGCAAGCCACTGGAGCCCATTGACTGGCGTGGGTTCCGAGCGCGCGCTCAAGGTAAAAAAGCGAACACCAAGCCACAACGAGCTTAATGAGCTTCGCACGACCTGTGCGCGACCAATCACTTCATGCTCTTCCACCATCAACGCTTCATGTTCGTTTCATCTCTACTTTGCACCACCCACAACCACCCAGAAGTACACTCACGATGCCAGTTCCTTTCGAAGGGTTGTTGCCATACGCAATTATGACGGCGTTTTTCGGCTTGGCCGGCCTGGGCGCAGGGTATATCAGATACTGGGACAACGGATGGAAAAACGACCGATACGACTTGGACTCGTGGGACCGCAAGATGATGGCCAGAGACCTTCTCTTGACAGGCACGAAACGAGGCCAGATCTCAGACGCCGTCGCCCCCGAGCACTTTAAAACGTCACATATCACCAAAGAAGGATACTGGTCTGCATATAGAGACCAGTACTTCAGTCTCCGGGAGAGATTATACAGAGGCTACGTCTTTGGCACGTGGGACTTTTCGTAAGCCTCTTCTGCTGCGCCAACTTCTGCTGCAGCATATGCTGTTGCTGCTAGTCGGTCTATAGGTACTTAATATACTCATGCATTTACGGACACCAAACACCAAACACCAAACACCAAAAGCGTAGACGTCTCCTTCCTATTAATACTATGTGATTCAGCGAGCAAAAGGCGACTTCTGCTCGAAATACTTATGGCTGTACCTCTCGACAATCCTTGGTTTACGCTCTTTCTTGTTCTTCGTTGGGTAGTTGGCCTCGACCTTTCCGGCCATGTGCAACTTGTTCATGTGCTCATAAAACGGGTTGCCCTCAGGCTTGACGCGTCTCAAGTTGTTGGTCAATTCGTCCGCCAACTTGACCTCGATGGGCGTGAAAAGAGGCTCGCGCTTGCCCATACTGGGCTTTGGTTTCTGCACCTTGTGAACCTTGGCCTTTTTCTCCACTTCCTGCTGGATTTTCGGCAAGTTTGAAAGATCTCGGAGCTGTACCTTCAACTCCCTCAACTTTTTATGAAGGTCGAGCGTCTGTTTGTGCCTGGCCTCTTTATTTCTTTGTGTGCGTGTTTTCCTCTTCACCTCGACCCTAGGATTGATGGAAAGCTTGTACTTATCTTCTTCGTCTTCTTCGTCTTCCTCCTCTGGGCTCTCCTGGGCATCGTCGTTGTCATCACCGTCGCTAAATGCATCGATTAAGCTCTGGATACGCTCGCGCTCACCCTCCAAAGCCTGGATCTTCACCTGTTTTTCGTACTCTGTCGAAAACTCGCCATCAATCAAGCTTTTCCACGACTCCAACGAAGGATTATATGATTTTCCTGCGTGCACCACGCTTTCGGACCGCTGCTTCTCCAGGAGACGTCTCGGGTCTTTCTGCAAAGTCACGGGCATTCTAGTGGCCTTCGTAAATGACGTTGTTGGTGGCCCTGGTGGAGGCTTTTCTGCACGCGAGGCTTCCATACCCCACAAGTCAACATTTTTGCCCTTGACAAGGCCCTCCGAGTCCACCGCAGCTTTGACCTTCGACTCGGTGAGCAGTCTGCCGGCCAAAGCCATCAACTTATGAGCACGTGACTTGGATACCTTCTTTTTCGTCATCTTCGGCCTCAACGCAGGCACTTTCGACTTGTTGGTGAGGATCTCCACGGTTTTCAACACCGCCACGGGCCGTTTCAGCTTGGATGAGCCTTCTGTATCGATCACAAACTCGCCTTCAACATCTTCTTCTGTTCCATGCAAGATTTCCTTTTCTCTCTTTGCTTCCAACGCCAGGTTGATGCCGTCCACCACGATGTTTTTTCTCCACGCCTTCTTTCCCTTTCGAGACGACTGTGTTTTCGGCCTGGCCTCCATTTTGTTATAGGTTTGTGGATGTGGTATTTGCGATGGAGAACAACTTCAATAAAGATATGGGGATGCGAGATGAGGCCGATGCGCAGCGGAGGGAAAATGCGACATGCAATAGGCAAAAATGTCGCGCTGTTTCTGGTTCTGGGGCCGCGCTTATTTTGCAGGGTTTTTTGCAGATATTAGAGTGGCTTTCAACGTTTTTTTGTTAGCTACTGATGAACGCCAATGATAGATGCTGGGAGGATGCGAATGGTGTAGAAGGATGAGTTCGGAGCTCTGCTTTTCGGTCCATTTTCTTTCTTACTTTTGCCAGTTGTTCATTTTTCTTTCTCTGTATTATTTCCCTTTCCGTCTCTCGTTACGGTGCTGCAAGATTATTTTTGACGCTAGGTCCGCGACAACTTCTTTTCTCACTTCATTTGCTCGCTTCGTTTCGACTGTTTTCATTCCGTCGAAAAGATAAAAAGGAGGGGAAAGTAATTATGCTTCACGGATGCCATAAGGCCAAACCCATATCATAAACTCGTTTTCTGAATGGATTATTAAAGCTTGATATTTGCCGGTCGTCATTGAGGCCATCTTTTAAGACTATGTTGAGCTATAAAGAGACTTGCCGAGTCTGCATGCTTTCTGATTTAGCGCTCTGATCTTGAATGATATAAGGATCAGCTTGACATGTATTATTTGCAAAACTCCTCTTAGCACACCACAAAACGCCGCAAATAATGAAAAAAAGCCGTGGGATTGAAAATACAGGCAGTAACAGAGGATAATAGTTTTTGGGAACCCAGGTCTGGTGACCCAAAGATAGTTCCCATATGGCCTCTAGGATTTTATCCCCAACGAGGTGAAAATCTTCGACATTCTTTTAGTCGATGGGTGCACGAAACTCAATCACGAACGATTAACACCAGGGCCTTTGCACCAGGGAGGTTTTTTCTTTTTTCTTTCTTGCCAGTTTGTATATATTGCCACTCATTAAATGCAGCGCCTTGTATGGGATGTTCCTGATTCCAGCGAACGGAACGAAATCTGCTTCACTGTGTCGATCAAAACCCAAATACGGCTTTTCTTTGATGAGAATTGTTTGAAGTTTAGCCAGCCCATGTGCTGGGATTGACCGCACATACATAAGAATAGTGGGTCATGGACATACCATGGACGTGCCATGGACATACCATGCACACACCCATACTATGGACATACCATGGATGTACCAATCGGTCTTTATATCCTGTCTTTCTTGTTCCTTTCCCTTTTCCTTATATTTATACCCATTTCATTCTTTCTCTCCTTACAGTTTCATCTTTTTGGTTGCAATATTCACGCGATTAATGATTTCGCTTTTCCACAACCCTCGTACTATGATCTCTTACCTCCTCATATGCTATACGCTGACCGATGGGCCGTCTCATATTCGTCCCAATCTATTCAATTCCAAATTTCTCCCAAATTTCTCCCAAATTGCAAATCGCACTCAATTCCAATACTTTAGTCACCCCTCCTAGTCTTCCTCTTCACACACATGCACAATTTGTCTCGAAAGCTCCCCGTAGTCTTGGATCAGAAAATACCCGCTCATACACACATATGACGGACAGGCAAACTTCCTTACTAGCACCCGACCCAAGTTTGTGGCCAAGTCCTGCACGGAAGCATCCTCTCCTTGCTGGAGTACACTGGTATATGTGTCAGCGCCACGGCCTATCGTGTACACGTAACTACCAATTGAAGGATGGCCTTTTTCGGTCACGTACACAAGCGTGGGGGTCTTGGGCGAGGACGGACGTGTCACGTGCACACTGACATTGTATTCATTGTTTCCTACGGCTATAGAGAGCGTCTTCATGTATTCTGTGAGAGAGAAGGAGGATTGAAAAGAGTGAAAAAGGGTGAAAGAGAGTGAGAGTGCTGAAGTTGATGATGAACGTGAGGCTAGTTGAGTGCGGGGACTATATGCAGGACCTTTGCACCGCTAATGAAAACAATAGCCGCGCGCTCATAACCAGACCCCAGACCCAAATCGGATGGCTGCAAAAAAGAGGCGCGGGGCGTTTCTGGATATGCAAACACAAGCGTGCGCCAGGCATGATTCTTTTTCTGATTTATGATCGGCCCGCTAACTGAGTGAACTATGAACCATCCCAAAAGGGATGTGGGTTGTGGCCCCATGGCCCCGTGGCCCCGTGGCCTTCCCCTCAAGGGTCACGTGGGCACTTTCTGCACTCGGCCACCGCTTTTTCTGTTCTCCCAAACTTTTTGCACCCGCCGCCGCTTCGGCAAATCTTTACTCTTTTGATCTCCATTTCTTCTTTGGGATCAAAGGTGCTGAACACTTTGATTAGGTATAATCTGCTTCATGCGCCTCTGTGAAAAAACAAGTACCCCACCCGTTCTCTTGGCATGACATTGTCATGAAAAAAGTGTATTAAATGCCCCCTTCTTTCCCACTTCTTTCCCCCTTTTTTTCAACTATCAACTACTCATCTTTTCTTTGGACCGTTTCGCTTTAAAACTTTATAAAGACAAACGTACCTATCGAAAGCCCTTAGCCTTTTGCTCACTCATCCTCGATCTTTGATTTCACGAATCACAGAAAGTCCAGTCACAGAGAATACAGTGATTAGCCGCCAGGAGTTCCCAGACCAAAGGACATTAGTGCACAAACCTCTCAGTTTCTGCCTTAATTATTTAAACTTTCAAAGAGCAGACACTTAAGAGCAGACACTTCATTTTTGGAAAGATCAGTGAACATTTAGAATAACACTCGGAGAACCCCCAAAAATGACCCAACTTCCTCCTGTCAAGACCATTGTGGAGCTTCTCAATGACGTCGTTCATGGCCACGACTCGGAGGTTTCAGCAGTGAGTACGGAGCCATCAACACCAGGCCAAAACACTGTCGCTGATGCCTCGAGTCCAGCCAAAAGCGCGTGTTCAGAGAAAACACCTGAACCGAGCCAATCTGAAGACTCCACGACTGCTGAAACACTGCCTGAAAGCGGATTCAGTCCAGAATTTGAAGCGAAGGCAGGAAAAATCCACCATTCAAACTCAAACGACACCTTCATAGCCTATGATGCTCTTGTTTTGGAGAACATTGACCAGCTCGTGGGGTCTACTTCAGGTCTTGAGATTGTGCGGACTGTGCTTTCCAAATTCTCGCTTTTCAACGACATCGACACCACCTTCTTTCCCGTCGAAACCAATGTCGCGTCGAGTTATGAATTATGCCACGCTGGATTTGTTGCTTTCACTCACAACGAGAACACACTGGACAACGTGCTTCGGGCCATGTATCACCTCTCTGGCTTGACGTTGTGTGAGCTTCTTAAATTCTCCGAGAGCGATATTTCCAGTGATTTTCTCGACACAGAAAAAGGTACTCAATCAGATTCCCCTTCCACTAACAGTTACGGGCCTCGTTTGCGTCTTTCGGTGTGCCAGAAGAAACACGCCCATCACCTTTTCGAACATGGCCTGTGCCCGTTCATCGGATTAGCCAAAACAAACCCACCATGCCTTCAGATCATGCACGCATCTGCCAACCAGCACTTTTTTGAGCTGGTGATTGTTTCTCGGTTTTGCAAAAAGTTGAACTTCCAGGAAACAAACGTGTACGTGAACAACCTCCCCCTTTTGTTTGAAAACGACGACGATTCGTGGCACGAGTTCTGGGGCCAGTTTGGGCCTGGAGGCGTCAAGTCGGCCAGAATCATCAAGCCCCAGTTCTACCAAAAGACGGACGACCAGTCTTTCGGCAAGTTTGGCTTTGTTTTCTATCAGGACTTGCACATGGCGCTTCGTGCCATCCTTCTTACCAACAACAAGACGGTGCAGTACAAGCAGTACCCGGAGGTACAAATCCGGGCGTCGTTCGCTATCCAGAAACAGAGCAATACGGCCGGAAACCAGCCATATGTACCGTATGCTAATCGTATGGGCGAGCCACACGCCAGGCACCGGGATAATTGGCCTCTGGGTTTCAACCCCATGCTGATGCCAATGATGCCGGTGATGCCAATGATGCCAATGATGCCACCAATGATGCCAATGATGCCGCCAATAATGCCGCCAATGATACCACCAATGATGCCGCCAATGCCACCTATGATGCCGCCAATGATGCCGCCGATGATCCAGCCAATGGCCCCGCCACCGATACCCCCGCCGCCTTCGTATTCCGATTCCACCCGTGGCGAAAAAGGCAAAGGCAAAGGCAAAGGCAAATCGCGGTCTGGTGCCGCAAAAGAGACATCTGACGCATCCTTGCCTGCTCCAGCGTCGAAGCCCATGCCCATGCCCGTGCAAATGGCGACGACGATGAATGGGGGGATGGCTTCGCCGTACGGCTTCTACTACTATCCAATGGCTTCAAACCATCCAATGGCTTCAAATCCAATGACCTCAAACCATCCAACAAGCGAGGTCAGAACAAGGCACCTGGGAAAACCAGCGATTGGCCGCGGAAAAAAACAATGAAAACCCCAAAAATATATATATGTATGAGAACAAAAAACAGAAAACGTTTCGTGATCGTATGGATGCAGGTATTTAGTTTCTGACACTGGGCCCGCTTCTGGGACTCTCACAACGATGGTGGAAGCACATTGTCGTCTTGTCTGGGCTTGGGCAGAACCTTGGCCGCCTCGAACTCGGTGAAGGAACGCTCGGCCTCGGCCAGTGCTTCGTCAACTTGCTTCACCTCCTCCACCTCCTCAATATAATACTTTAACATGCTCTCAATACCATTTTTAAGCGTGACCGACGACGAGTCACATGTCCGGCACGCGCCCTTCAACCGCAAGAATACCGTGCCTGTGTCCTCGACGAAGTTAACAAACTCGATGTCACCCCCATCATCCTGGATCGCGGGGCGGATTCGTGTGAAAATAAGCTCCTTGATCATCGCTACAACCTCATCGTCATCTTCGCTAAATCCAATGTCCAGAGAGAGCTTCGACTCGGTTAGGATGGGCGTTCCGTTCGTGAGACACTCAGTCAAAATGGAGAAGATCTCGGGCTTTAGAAGTGCCCACTCAAAAGACTCGTCAGCCTTCTCAATAGTGATGAAATTGGACCCCAACATAATCAGCTTCACGCCGTCCACAGAAAATAGCTTCATGGCCAAAGGACTGCACGCAGCCTCCCTGCCACTCAAAAACTCCCTTGTTTCGCTGTCTTGCAAAAGCTGCATCGACGGCAAGAACTTCAATGCGTTGTCGTTTGGGGTATCGGCCGTTTGGATGAATAAGCTTCTTGTCAATAACGAGGGGAACCGAGGAAGGGCCCCAGGAAAAGCCCAGGGAAAAGCCCGGGGAAGAGCCCGGGGTAGCTGGTACCTCAGGGTATTCATAAGTGGGTTTAGAAACATTTTGTTGTGTTTGGAAGGTAAGTGGGTATGGGATCGGGGAAGAAGAGCTTTTTTCTGAAGAGCTTTAATGGCACTGGCTTCGCTTATGAGCACTGGTGGTGGCGCCGTTGCACCCGTGCACCAAGGCCCCATGCGAGGTCAGTGATGTTAGCGACGCAACTTTTCACTAAAACATCACTAATATCGATATTAATAATATTTTTCTTGATATTATTATATTATTATAGTGATAGTGAAATATCGAATCGCTAACGGGTTAGTGAATCACTAACGCAGATATATTGGGGGTGTCTTGTGGGAGTGTATAGTGCACTATATACTATAGACTATACACTCCTCTGTTTTTCTCTCTGTGGGTGAAAACATGAAGGTTTCCTGACTTTTTCACTCTAAATTACAGGGGCAACTTATAATATCGTCGGGACGTACGGTGCGCTTCGACAAAACAACTCCGAAATCAATTGTTGGTTTGCTCCCGTGAATATTACCTCCAATAATACCTCATGTAGCGTCCATCATCAAGGTTTACTTGCTGCGAGTCCGGGGCCACCTTTGGCGTTGAAAATTTAAGAGGCATGGCTTTGAGGAATGTAGTAGGCGTTGATGAGTGTAATCCCGTATTTATTTCCAAGCCAGGTAAAGAAATTTTCATGACCAAGTGAGCAAACAGTATTTAATTATCGAACTGCTGTGGATGCAGTTACTGCTCTCTGAAAGATCCAACAATAGGCCATTTACCACACAAGCAACGCTTTAACAGATCCACCATAAAATATCAAGTAGTGTAAGGAGGAAGAGGCCATCAAGACCTGATAAAGTCTGGCTCGTCCCGATATTACGGCCAATTTCGTGAGGATGTAGATAGGATCATATTGGCATCGGCTCCAATTACCTATCCCGGTAGTCATTCGGATCTTCGGGAATGGGTTAACAGGCTGAAAACTATACTACCTCCCTTTGACCCTGGTAATCTCTTCCGTGTACAATAGGATCTTTGTTGGTCCTCTCTCAGATAGCATATCCCTTTTTGGTCACTGATAGCTAACTCTTTGGATATGACTACCTATTGTGGTAGGTCGATCCCACTCCCACGCGAGCAAATACCAGCCTAGCTCGTTTTACATACTTATTCGCTGAGAGTATTACTGTGAGTACCCAACTGGAAAAGTGTTCACATAGTTGGCCATTTTCCATTATTCTCTCAAGATGCCGGCTTTAGTTCACATTCGCAATGAATACAATTAACTACACGTCTGACGATCCTGACAAGTAGTAGTTCCCGTCATTTTGCTTAGTAAATGTCGGTTCAATCATTGGCATAACAAATGTATCCTGGTCTGAGCTTACTTCTCTTCTTTGCCTTCAACTTGATGAAAAAAAAAAAAAAAA